>BDDA01000915.1:13225-25745 GCA_001662385.1 Chlamydomonas asymmetrica | reverse complement strand
GGGTGCCGTACCCCCCCCCCCCCCCCGCCCGTCAACGCTGCCTGGCACGCTCATCCCAATAGCCTCACTGATTTTCGTCTGGTCCCCATCTTGGGGGAGCATGGGCCGTTTGGCCGACACGCTCCTGATGTAACATAACATAACAATGACATAACATAGCCTCACTCACAACTTTGCCTCACACGCGCGTGCATTCGCCCCCCTCACCCCCGCCCCCCCCCCCACACACAGGTGGTGCATATGGGCGTGGGCGCGCCCGGCGTGGCGGACCTTCACCTCGCGGCGGCGGCGGGCGCGCACCTGCTGCTGTTCGGCGTGCGCCCGCCGCGCTCCGCCGGCGTCGACGCTGCGCTGGCTGCGCTGGAGGTGGCGGGGCTGCGCGTGGTGGCGCACGACGTCATCTACCACTTGGCGGATGCGCTGAGGGGGCTGGTGGAGGGCGCGGCGCCCGCGCAGCAGGTGCGCACGCTCACCCACACGCACCCACATGCACCCACATGCACCCACATGCACCCACATGCACCCACGCGCACCCACGCGATCTCGCACCCACCTGTGCCCGTGTGTTCATGTTAGGAGGCCCACTGATGGCACCTGAGAGACATGCACACGCGTGTGTGTGTGTGTGTGCGTAACTGCGTGCTGGTACATTCAAGCACCGCCAAGCACCAGTGCCCCTGCTGTGCGTCGTCCACTGCTCGACGCTCATGTGCCTGCCCGATGCCTGCACATTCACATTTCGCACATGGCCGCATGAGGGAGGTCCTTCACGTTGCGCGTGGTCCTAGGCATCCATGGCAGCCAGCAAGCTGCGTGCGTCACTGCAGTAGCCCACACCCGTCCTACTGCCTGCCTGATATTTGGAGCAATACGCAGCCCCGATGCCTGCAGACGGATTTGCCAACATTTGCTTGCGTGTATGGCGGTGTGCACGCGTAATGCCCACCCACATGCATGGCACGCTACAGGTGGAGGAGGTGGTGGGTGAGGCGGAGGTGCTTGCAACCTTCCCGCTCTCAGTCAAGGCGTCCAAGGTCGCCGCAGCCGCTGCAGGCGTCGAGACCGGCGTGGCGGCGCCCCCCCGCGCGAGCATCGCGGGCGTCAAGGTGGTGGCTGGCAGCGTGCGGCGCGACGCGGCGGAGTGGCGGGTGGTGCGCGACGGCGCAGTGGTGTGGCGCGGGCCCTGCAGCAGCCTGCGCCGCCACAAGCTGGACGTGGATGCGGTGGGCAATGGCACGGAGGCCGGCGTGGTGCTGGATGGCGGCCTTTTCAGCGACTTCAAGGTGCGACAAATCTGTCGATTACACACTGCCACTGCCACTCACCAAGACCACAACAGATCACCATTCTTAACTAGTGTCCTGCTAGTGTTGCTGTTTCTCATCCCCTTTTGGGGGACAGTACTGAACCACCACCACCACCAGGGCGCTACTGCAGGCAGCACTCGTGATAGTGGTTACGGTTTAGGCCACAGAGGACAGGGAACACAACGAATGGTCTGCGCTGCCTGCGGTGATCTGATCAAGCACGTTCCATGGTTGTGGTTGAGGACATGCCGTGTGGGTGTGGCGTGATATTGCGCTTGGCGGCGTGCCTGTGGTGCCGCAGCTCATGTCCGCACACATGCTGACGCTGTTGCTTGGGGCGATCTGCCTTGCAGCCTGTCCTGTGCTCGCAATATGATCACGTGTGGGGTGTTGGGATGCTCTTGTGCCTGTGTGGCTAGGCCTCCGGCCTGAATAATATGAGGTTTAAAATGTGGTAGGCTAAACCAAACAAACAGAAGCCCGCTGCTGTTGACGTGGGCGCCTGCAGGTGGGCGACAAGCTGCAGTGTGTGCAGCTCGTCACCGCCGCGCGCACCGTCGTCACTGCCAAGGCGGACGCCTTCAGCGCGTCAGGGGGCGCAGGCCCCTCCCTGCTGCTGCGCAAGCCCTCCGCCGCCACAGACGAGGACGACCTCTACGATCTGGGTCCGGAGTCCCCTCAGCAGGACCCCGATCTGGATCTGGATCTGAACGTGGCAGAGGCCAAACGCGAGCTACTACAGGAACCACGAGGCAGGCGTGCTGCTGACGAGTCCAGCTCGGTGACACAGGCCAAACCACTGCAGGTGGCGAGCAGTACTGCTGTGGTGGGTAGCAGCAAAGCACCCTCTGTTGCTGCTGCTGCTGCTGCTGGCAGCCGCCCTGAAGGCCAGGAGCCCACGGGTGCTGATGCATCCAACCCCAGGGTTAGCTCCGAAACCACACCACTGGCAGGAGGCGAAACCATGGAGCCGCCGGTGGCCGGGCCTGCTGCACGCCAGGCCCCATCAAGAGCAAAGCAGCAGGCTCAGGCTCAGGCGATGCCTCTAACACCAGCCGCTGGCGCTGGCCCAAGCGACGCTGTAGTAGGTGCGCCAACAGCGTCAACATCCAATGCTGCGAGCGACAACCGCAGCGGCATCGGCAGCAGCAGCAGTGGTGGTGGCAAGGCCAAGGCCAAGGCCGGCAGCGGGCCTGCTCCAGGGCGGTGGAAGGCGGCGTTGGAGAAGCGCAAGGCAGCGGCGGCAGGGGGAGGAGGGGGTGCTGCCGCCGGCGGTGGCGGCGGCGGCTCTACGTAAGCTAGCGTCAGCGCAATGAGATGAGCAATGAGATATCAGCGTGCGCATGGCAGTGCTTTGACAGGCCGATTGTCGCCTTGACGTTGGCGGGTCCAGCGCCGTTTGCAGCAGGCTGCTGTCGGCAGGTGGTGGCCATGCACTGCACATACTGCACAGCACTGCACATTGCATGCTGCAGCGTGAGACTGACCGCGGGGCGCATTCGCGTGCGCATATAGGGCGTGCGTCCCGTTGCGGCCAACAGCCGCTGTGATGAATAGGTAGTGAGAGTGCGCCTGGCTCAGGATGTTAATCGTGTGCGGTCGCCGCTATGCTGCCTCCCCAGGCCATTTGCATTTGGTCCGACGCTGCACCTGCAGTGTCCATTGAACGGCACTGGTTGGCATGTGCCGTATTGCATGCGTTCTCCTGCATTTTGTGCATTTTGTGGCCAGGTCCGTGTGCGCTGGCCTGGCTTCATCAGCCACCCGCACTTGCCCAGCGCCCAGCATAATTAGTTTGTGCAGCTGGCTATGGCATTAGAGATGGCTATGGTGTCACAGAACTGACGCCCAGGCCTCCTGCAGTAGGAAGGTGTATACATCAGCCCTAGAGCACACAATCGCGTCCGTAGACAATTTACTGGCATGCATCAGCATCGCGCCTTGCCAACAGGATGGGTGGGTTCAGCCACACAACACACTCACGCTTCACACACATGCTCATGCTGCCGCTGTTAGCCTAGCCACCCAACGGTGTCATTGAACAACCCCGCATGTGCAACCCGCGCTGTGCATGCGCAGCACTGCTTCTCGCTTCTTCATTACCGCCATGCATGCATGTGCTATCATCCCCGCAACACGCATGGGAGTCATGCATCAGCCTTTGGCAATCCCAATGAGGTACAACCGTACAAGCACGCACGCGGCAGTACTGCCGCATGACGTGTCCCACGCTTACATGCATGCTTGCCCTCGACTGATCATGGCACGGACATGCGTGCTGTTGTTCATCACCGGGCGCATATGTAGTGTGCACAACATGGCTAAATACCGTGGTGCATGTGTGACAGCAAATTCATGCCTTGAGCACTGCTGAGCAAGCCCGGAGGTTTGTACCAGACGCGTGGCAAGTTTGGCATCCAGGCTGGCTTCAGCATGTATGTAGAGGTGGAGTGATTATTGCCAGTGGGATGTGGTACTCCAGCTGCCGAGACGCGGTTGCTTACTGTCTTAGCACTGAACATGCTGCTTTCACCATGGATGTGCATCCATGCGTGTTTTATGCAGTCATGCAGTGAGCACACAGGGCCAATCCGGGGGTGAATCGAGAAGTTACAGACTCTGTACTCTGCACTGCAAAATTGCCACAGAAGTAGCAGACGCAGTGAATACCATACGCTGGGCTGTACTCAGGTTGCACAGGTGCGCATGAGCATAAGGGTGCATACCGTATATACTGTACGTACCGTGTATACAGATGTGTAGGCATCACATGCTAAGCACCTCAGCCTGCTGTGAGGTAGCAGCATGGCGGGAAAATACAACAAGCGCAAAATTATACATGGTGGCCAAACATCAGCCGCACCAGCATTGGTCTCAGTGCTGTAGTACCACACCTTCAGCACAAAGCCAACCTGCGGGCCTTTCAGCGTGATTAAGTTTATGTAAGCACCCTATGCTGTGAGCAGGGTCCAGAATGCAGGTTCCACGAGGGGCGGGGGTGAGGATGGGCGATCAGACGCAGAGCAAAATTGGACGTAGCCGATGTACCAATCGGCAAAGCGGATACACATGCGACGGCGCATAAAAAGCACAGCAGGTTCGGAGCAGCCTGCATGTCATGGTAATTTGGTTCTACCAAGGTATGCTAAGAGCGAGCTCTATGCGCAGCTGGTCAATCCTGTGTATGGGATCAACCGCCGACAGACTGAGCGCAACCATCCAGATCTCGCAGCGCTCAGTACTTGAGGTAGGCGGTGGGCCTGGCCGCCATCTCGAGGTCGGCCTCCACCATCTCCTTGGCCAGCTGCTCCAGGGAGGTCTGGCTGGGGTCCCAGCCCAGCTCCGTCTGCGCCTTGGCGGGGTTGCCCAGCAGCAGCTCCACCTCAGCGGGGCGGTAGTACTTGGGGTGCACACGCACCACCACACGCCCGTCCTGCTCACCACCAACGATGTAACCGACCTGCACAGTGATGCAACCACGTGGGCACACATCCGTCAGCACACAGCAACCATGGCTCATGCCCACCAGCAATGCAGACGTACATTCTGCATGCCATGCATGCATGCGTGCAGCTAAACCAAATGGGTTGCGGTGCTATGCACGACAATGGTCGCCAGCCGCAGCTGGCGTCAGCCGCAGCTTGCATCCCAAGACGATCAGACGGGGGCTGTTTTGTCCCTCACCTCCTCCTCCGCCTCGCCCTTGAATGCAACGGTCCAGCCAACGTTGGAGAAGGCCAGCTCGCAGAAGCGGCGCACGGTGGTGGTGATGCCGGTGGCAATCACAAAGTCCTCAGCCTTCTCCTGCTTCAACATGAGCCACATGCACCTGCACAAGGCAGCAAGGGAACAACAAGGTGGTTGGTGGCACACCCACTGGCATGTTTGCCATGAACGCTGTATCTCAAGACCAGGCCCATACTGGATGCATGCTGGATGCATGCTGGATGCATGCCCATTACCACATTCTGCACACTACATGCATGTGCAACGCAGCGGGCTACTGCAAGGAGGTAGAGCTCATGAGTCACCACTTAGCAATCCCAGCATGGAACATACGCACCAGTATAGTACCAACACCCCAAATACACTCACTTGACGTAGTCCCTGGCGTGGCCCCAGTCACGCTTGGCGTCCAGGTTGCCCAGGTACAGGCAGTCCTGCATGCCCAGCTTGATGCGGGCCACGGCCATGGTGATCTTGCGGGTGACGAACGTCTCACCACGGCGGGGTGACTCGTGGTTGAACAGGATGCCGTTGCAGGCGTACATGTCGTACGACTCCCTGCGTGTGCACAAACCAGGGAGCAGAGTCGCTCTCAATCGCTCTTCCCACACAGGACTGACTGCCATGGCTGCCCAGTAAACTGCCTGCATGGATGCCCATGGCAACACATTGGCAGGGCGGCCACGTGCATAACAAGCGGTTGAGGCTGGTAGGAGGTAACCAGCACCCACCTGTAGTTCTTGATGATCCAGAACCCGTACAGCTTGGCGACACCGTAGGGGGAGCGGGGGTAGAAGGGCGTGGTCTCGCTCTGCGGTACCTCCTGCACCAGGCCGTACAGCTCAGAGGTGGAGGCTTGGTAGAGGCGGGTCTTCTTCTCGAGGCCGGAAGCGCGGATAGCCTCCAGCACGTTCAGGACACCCTGTGCACACACGCCAGGAAGGCGAGTCAGCGAGCAGCACTGCGTCAGCTTGGTACTTTGGCAATACAGCTCTGCCCTGGGACAGAGGACAGACGTGCTGCCAGGCACACAGCACAGAACACATATTTCTGCCACGTCTGACAGCACGCTGGTGTCCGTCACTTACCACGCCAGACGCCTCGGCAGTGTATTGGGGCATCTCAAAGGACACCTTCACGTGAGACTGGGCAGCCAGGTTGTAAACCTCATCAGGCTTGGTCTCTCTGCATAGGCACAAATATTGATTGCTTGGTCAGCAAGCCATGGTTCTTGGTGGGCTGGCAGGCACATAGTTCGCACCCGGATGTTGCACACCGTTTTGCTCGAGTTTCAGTGCCTGTCGACACCAGGGAATAGATACAAGTGACCCTGTCTCACCCGAGCAGAGACACCAGCGAGTGGAAGTCAATAACGTCTCCATAATGGAGGTGGAAGCGCTCGCCGTGCGGATAATCAGGGGTCAGCATGTGCTCCAGACGAGGGTGGTTGAAGCTGCTGGCACGGCGCTTCAGGCCTGAAACATGGCAGCACAAAAGTCAAGCCTTAGACGCCAGCTTGACGACGTAAATGATGATGGGCCCTCCATCACTGACTCCATCATCTGTGTTGGATATGCAGGATAGGCTGCTGCGAGTCCCTTACCGTGTACAGTGTAGCCCTTCTCCAACAGGAGCTCAGCCAGGTATGAGCCATCCTGCAGTAGCGCCAAGGGCACGAGGCAGGGTTCAAGTTGTGGTGCAGCAGGCACAACCAGAATTCTTGTCGCAGCATGGACACGAATTGTTTGCACTGTCCCCTAGACTGGTGCACACACGGACACACAGCAAGCGACGAAACTAGTAGGTTGGCCCCACCTGACCAGTGACTCCGGTGATCAGCGCGACGCGACCCTCGGTTGACATGTTGGCTTGCAGTAGCAAAGTTTCAGAAGATGAGTTGAGCTTTTGCACGCTTCAAACCCAGCTAGTGAAGCAAAGTGATCGCAATACCAGGCCTTCGCAACGGTGCGCGCTTTATACTTGATGTGAGTTCGCCGGTGTTTGGCAGGTTGTGTTCAGGCGGGCTGTACTGTGGTAGGTGTACTAGTATGTCTGTTCCTCGGTGTATGCCAGACCAAGTCAGCACCACGGGGAATCCCTTTGACACTGGTTTAATAATGGTTTATTACTGGCTTAATACGTTTAATATCGGTGTACCTTGATGGTATCAACTATCCGAATTGAGTGCACCAAGGTGTTAAAATTTAATGCGTCCCTCACTTTAGGAATGTGCACAGCTGCGTGTGAGCTCAGCCTTTGGGTTGGAAACGAATTATCGTATGCCAATTTTACAGAACTCTTCCTGTTATGGATGGGCAGACCCCTGATGTCCCTGCACGCCGTGAAAACTGTATGGGCAGTACACTGCCGTTGTTGGTGTGGCCATGGCAAGGGAGCAATTTTGAATATACCGTAAGTAAAGGTCCGGTAGCTGAATCGGGCTGCAAACCAGGAAATAATATGCCGGTTGAACGCCGGCCTCCAAAAAGTACGTGAACGCCAGGCCGTACTGACACGCACTGTGAACAGTACAGGTGACAGTACACATTGCCCAACGTTGGCTTTGCAGGCCTTTCACCATCTTGAACGTTTAGAACGTCGTCACAAGTAGGCAGCTATTGTTTCACATAGGTGCACCATTGCAATCACTACTTGCTTGCACCTGCTGCGACAGTGCTGCAATGACAGGTCGTACTCTGACAGCAAGCAGATGAAAAGCTCTCTCCAGGTCAAAAGGGCCTTACAGTTTGCCGATGCAGCCTTTCCGAGAAGGTCAAGTCCATCTAGTGTTGAGCAACGCCTGAGAGGCTGAGACACAGCTGTGTAGAGCCGAAAGCCGAAAGGCAAACTTGGGCACACGCTTCATACCTTGCCTGTTGTACTTGCCACGTATTTCTTTTCCATCCTGCCAGATGCCTGAGGCAGCTTGTGCCCGCGTAGTACCAGTGCGCTGGCCTGTTCGGTCATGCTTAGGATGCAGGGATGGCCACAGAGGCCAAAAACACCAACAAACATGCTGCTCAGTTAAGGCGAATGCAAGAGCTCTTGTACCAAGCAGTTCAGCGCCAACACTGCATCACCAACGCGCTACTTGGTTCCGGAAACGTTTCGGACTCTCCATGGTATTGTGTATGACTACACGCTTGCCCGTCAAAGTGTGCTCCGCTGGCATGCCAGGTGGCTACACATCACAGCTCAGGTATGCGCAACCCAGCAGGTGTTGGCGCTGAACCATGCGCTTGTGGTTACGCTCAGCAGAACTTCGCCTTGCGTACGCGTAAAACAGGGCAGCAGTCCCAGAGTAAGGCCTTCGTCCCAGCATGTATGGCATACAGTATGCATGCATCCCTTGCTTTTGGTCAAGCAAGGTGCGCATTGTGTGTTAAGTAGTACTATTCGCACACAGCGCCCTCCAACCGCCTGTAGCCACCATGTATAGTGATGTATAGGACCGTGCCTGGCAAGGATGTGGCTAGTTGGGTCCAAGTAAAATAAAGTAAAGTATCTACGCGGGTGGACCACCGCGTAAAATTGAGGAGTGGGGCATGCAGATAGGGAAGCGGAGCAAGAGAATCGGAAGGACGTGTGGGCATGCGTGGCAGATGCAGCTTGCCATGCATGCATGCTGCTGCTGTCAATCATGTACATTTTAAAATTTAGGGTGGATCTTCTTATTTCCTTCACTTTCCAAGCAATCATCGCTTCTCTGCCGGCAGGCGAGCGCTGGCTTCGGGAAGGTGCAGTTGTGCTGTTGTGCCCGGCAGCCTGACCCCTTTCATGATACCTACCCTATCTACGGGACGCAAAGCGTTATGCGCTGCTGCCGCTGCACCAGGAAGGTCACACGTACGTCAGCATTTGTGCAGGGCTTGCACTCCCCGCCTGAGGCCAGCAGCGCAACGGATACACATGCTAAGAGAAGCGCGTTACAGTGGCACGGCGCCCCTTCACGAATCTGGCCATCCGGCCTTGTTATGTGGTTGACGTGAGTCCCATGCAACGTATTAGCCATAGCCCATGCAGCAAGAACGTGCCAACCACCACTTCACGGCGAATGAAGTGTGTGATGCAGTGGCAGCACACACGCCACGCGCACACAGCCGCATGGTCGGATTTTGCCGCACACCCATGGTGATAGATATGCTGTGTGCCACACTATTGGGGCCATACCTCTTGCTTTGTGTACGTGCCTGGACATGGCAGCCACGGCGGGAGTGCACTCGAAGATTGGAGGACAACGTCCTGGACATGTCAGCCTGCAGTGTTTTGAAGTCTGCTTCATACGGTACAAGGCACCACACATTCAGGTCCCCGTGCTGCCTACTTTTGGGGTCATGGGTGCACAGTAGGAGGGCACATAACGTCGACGTACAGGCTGCAAAACTGGTGCACTACTGGTTACAAGCTTCCCCGCCGGCCCGTGCACGCGTACATTGATATGTTGGTACCTGTAAGCTGCATGTTCTGAAGGGCTTATCCCATGGGAAGGCAGGCCTTGGCTTTGTATTTGCGGTGTGTCGTTGCCTGTCACATTGACAACACAACAAGCTTGTCGTCATACATAACTCGAGCTCACTGAAAGCCGTTCTTGTCGCCCCCAGGCTTTCAGCTGTCATACCTGCAACACAAAACACGGTTTTCAGGGCCCTATTGTTGCCCAAACACCTTAGGCCTGGAGTGAAGGTCGGCAACGGCACACAGGCACAAGCGGCTTCCGTACCTTCCGGGCCCTTCACTACCAAGGGAGGAGCTGGCGCACACGAGCACACTCACAAATGGTTGCCCTCATTAAAGGAGCATCCTGCGTTCTGTGGCAACTCTAAAACATGTTCTCCTAGCGGGGCACAACTGTGCGAGACCCTCTTTGGTTCCTGCTGGGTACGAGCAAGTGGAGCTGACAAATACAGAAGTTTCCGGCTGTTGAGCACACGCGAATACTGGCGTGTCGCATGGGTACATCACCGATACTTGGGTGCCAGCACTGAGTCGTGCGGGCTCACTTGGTTGTGGGCGGACTTTTGGTGACGACGTGAAACGAATAAGCGACACCATTTGCTGTGCGCTGACCTGGAAACTACCGTTATGCTCGCAAATTATTTTGCGTGATGCGTTAGTCGCGACGCGTGGAACGTTTGCTGCAGCAATTTCGCGGCGAGGTTGAGGTACAACACAAATTGGTAATTAGGCTGCCACAATTAGTGCCAGCAGTAGCTATTAGCTGTGCGCCTGTTCTACACTGATTGCACCAGCCCCAACACACACAAGAGGCACATGGTACCTGCGAGACAGCCACACACTGACAGCCCCTCACCCAATGGTGGCACACGTCACCGTGCAGCTTCTTCTACTCCTACTGCTCACCGCATCACACTCCGCCTTTGCAGTCTTGATCTTTGGTTCCAACTTTGACAGCCCTTCTTTGGGCACAGAAGGCTGGCAGCTGGGCATCCGGAACTATGGATGTCCTTGCCCGGTGGCGACCGCCATATGGGGCCTCGGTCAAGCAGGCCGGGTGGTGGATGGTACAAGCCGGGCACCAAGTGCAGGAATCCGCGTGATAGTGAGACAGGCAGGTGTCAACGGGTGGGACGTGCAGCTCGCCAGCAAGAAGGTTACACTGCTGCCTCACACCACGTACAACACGTGCCTTTGGGCGCGACTTGCACCGGGCCTCAATGCAGTCAACGCAACAGGGTCCCTGCACTTTGTTACGGTTAATGCGGGCAACTATTCCTTCCTGGGCAGCACAGTGTTCACGTTTTTTGAAGGCTGGCAGCAAGTTTGCGTCCGAGACGTGCAGGTGGGGGTGGTCTGGTGCTGGTTTCAGTTGTTGGTAATGGTGATGGTGGTCTGCCACGATCACCAACGCGTCCCAGTGCAGGTTCTCAAAAGCTGTGTGCTGCTTGCCTGCTTGTAGGTGGCAAACCGGACGACAGGGTACATGTCGGTTGACATAGGCACGTTCAATGCCACTTATGATTTTGACCAGGCCACTTTCACAGCGTTTGCTCTTCAGCCTGGGTGGGGCGATGATGCCCAAGTCAACCAACGAATTGAGACAGCGAGGAAGGGGAATTTCGGGATACAGTTTCTGGCCTCGAACGGCAAGCAGCTTGATTTGCAAGTGACGGCAAGCGCGACCCTCGCCAGGCATGACTTTGCGTTGGGTGAGCACGCCAACAACATATTGCCTTTACGAAGGACTTGCCGGCTGTGGCTTGGCAAGGCACGGAGCATGCATAAAGGCGCAGAGGATACGTTTTTGTTGGTTGCGGTGCAGGCACGTGTATGGATATCTATAGCTTCTGGAGCGATGACGTCAAACAGTTTGTGTATGACACCGTCTCAGAGAACTTTTTCAACACCGTGGTGCCGTGCTCAAGCTTCAAGTGGTGCGTGCCCAAGGCAAAAAGGAGTGAGAAGTGCCTTGTGAAATTGGTCGCCCTGTTCATGTCTTTGCCAACATACCACTTTGCTGCTTTTTATTGCAGTTCGTGTAAGGCACAGTGAGGCTTGCAGCCAACAGCAGACGTGCCGCAGGCACTGCGAGGACTGGCATCGCAGCACGTTTTTTCGCCAACGTGACACGGTGCTTGACAGTCCTGGTTAAGGACCTTGACCCGGTGCTCAATGTATACTTGCTATGTATGCAGGCCTTATTACGAGCCAACCAAAGGGAACTACGAAGAGTCGCTGGATGCATTGAAAGCTGACATCATCTCGCTGGCCCAGAAGAACGACTTTTTGTTGACGCGCGGCCACACCATTGAGTGGTGAGTTCGAGCCTCAGTCTTTTGCTGTGTTGGGCTGCGGCCCTGGCAGCCGCGTGTTGCACGTCCGGGACCTCCATCCAACCATATGCGGGGTGCGGCGCCGGCTGACAGTTGGGAGTGTAAACCCTCCATACGAGTACACACCTGTGCAACAACAGCTGCTGGACGCGCCTAGATTTCTCCTGACCATCACATATGCTGCCTGTTACTGGCCCACCCCGAAAATGCATGTCGAGGCACCAGGCTTGCACCTAATCATGCACCAGACACTCCCATGCACCATCCACTGTCGTCACTGTTGCTCACGTCTGGTTCCGTACTTTGTCCCCTGTCCTGGAACTACTGGTTGCTGGTCTCAAGGTACTTGGGCGGCTATAATGGCCACTGGTCCCGCCTGGATGGCTGCGCCAAATACAAGGAGTACCTGAAAACGAGAATCACGCGAGACATGACCAAATTCAAGGGGCAGTGGAAGCAGTACGACTTGTTCAACGAGGTCCTTCACGAAAATGACTTCATGAGCCAGTGCAACCTGTGGAACAGCACGTTCCGGGAAGCATGGAGGTGGGTGCGCAGGACAACACATGCATGGCACTGAACGCAATGCATTCAGAACCACAAAACACATGCGGTACCTGCGCCGCAGCCATGGCCAGTTGTAGCATGCTCGCAGCACCTGCAAAGCGCAGCCGCTTGCACGTCCGACAGTCCGCT
>BDDA01000915.1:0-10062 GCA_001662385.1 Chlamydomonas asymmetrica | reverse complement strand
CCCCCCCCCCCCCCCCCAGCCCCCAGCCCTCAGCGCATGTCTCCACTCACTCATCCCTCTCTTCCACACACAAACACACTTCTGATCCCTCTCTAATCTGCAGTGTTTCCCTTCGGTGCCCTTTTCACGCACGCACTCCGCAGGGATTCCGATCATTGGATCCGGAACGGCGGTTTATGGCGGCCCGACATGACCCCCAAGCTGGCGGCAACGCGCATGAACACGCTGTGGAGGAGCACCTACAACACCACGGTGGCCGCAACCGCGGTGCGTGCTCGTGCCAAGTTTGCGTGGCGCGGCTTCTACGGCAAGTACACGTACAGCGTCAACTACCGCGGCAAGCAGTACAACGGTACTGTCAACTTCCCGGCCAGCAAGGGAAGCTCTCAAACCGTCAAGGTGGTCTTGCGGTAGCACCGTCGGCCCGGCTGGTGCCCCAACGCGCATGTTGCATCGACGCGTGTGGCTGGTCAGAAGGCATCGTTCATACGTTCGCGTGCGAGCTGCCTTGATGTGAATAAGGACACGACTGGGTGCAAGCCTCACGCGTGCACGCTGAACGAATGTTGTGAATGGACAACGTGAGCGCACGGGAAGCGCGCTTTGGGTGACATTCTGTTCTCAACGAATGGGGGATCTGAAACACATCAGCTGCGACAGCTGTACTGCAGGCTGTACTGCTACTACCGCTACATACGCTATGGTGCAGGCTTGTACTTAGGCAGCTTGAGGCTGGCAGGGATCTGCAAGTGCTGCGGGGGAGATCGCGGTACCTGCATGCACCTGGGCCGCTCAGCAGCCAGGCTTGGGTGGGTGGCGCTGCCTGTGCTCATGCGTGCACACCTGTATGGGCACCACTGCAGCGCTGCCCATGTGGGGCTTGCGGCCATATCACACCTGATGGCGTCACTGGAATGTGGCGATTTTGCTCATGTTGTGTTGTTTGTCTGTGACATTGTCAGTAGATTAGCAGAGCCTTTACACATTTCTATGTCCGAGGCCGACACTTGGGCCTCTGACAAGGACATTGATACCCATCTGATTTCACACTGCGCTGCGTGGCATGGAGAGGGCGGGGGCGGGTAACGTGATGCAGCACGTTCTCCAGCCATGCTGTTGGTGCTGCGAGCCTGCGCGGCATCCAAATGTGCCAGGCTGTGCAGAATGAGGCGTTGTCTTCCATGCTGGCACGCATGCAGCGTGGGCGTGTTGGCCTGCATGCTCTGCTGGCCTGCGTAGCAAAAGCATGCGCCCGGCCAGTATCAAGCTGCTGTGACCACTTGCTGATGCGCACTGCAGGGACAAGTTGCGGCGTTGCCAATGTTGGAGCGCAGGGGTGTTGTTGTTTTGCGCCCCTTGCTCGTTCGCACCGATGCCCTCCCCCTCCCCATTTCCTATGATATGGATATGGCGCCATGCCCTTTCCCACCTAGTCGGCCATACGCCATGGCACACCTGCAAGCGCAAAGGCAATGTGTCAGTATCAGTTGCCGTCCGTCTGTGGGTGGCCAACAGAACTGCGGTCGCACTTGGCACTGCCGTTTATTTAGGCAGGCGGTGTGCATACGGTATAGAGTGATAGATAGATTGATCGCAAGGGCACCTCCACCTGCGATAATGGTGACACTGCTGCCTAGGTACGGTAATACATTCTTTTGCTCACTTGTCAAAGCATGTTGCTGTTGCGGCTTGTTGTGCCAAGTGCAGATTGGTGTATACATACGCATTGGTGTTACAGTTTGATGGGTGCAAAGGGAGGCCTTCGGGCCTGATGCATACCTACCATGTCAAACAAGCCTGCCATGTACTGGCGTTGCCTGCTTGCGCGTGCGTACATCCAGCCAGTTGCAACATTGCTGGCGAGTCGGGTCAAGTAGTGGGACCCAGTTGCCTGCAAGGCGCTGCCCACTTGTTGCTTTCCCTCCTGGAGTTGCTCCCCTTCCATCAGTTTGCGGTGTTGGCTGACCCCTTGCACACGCTTGCTTGCTGTGTCCAACCAGAAGTACATAGAGCATGTGACCTTGCATGTGATCCTGGCTCAATGCCAGCCCACACAGTTTGGTTGTGGATTGTCCTTGCCATGTACCTACCTGCCACATGCAGGGTGGTCATTGGTGCTGCCAGTGCGGCCCTGCCAGAATTAGGATTAGCACTGGTTGTTACTTTTGTTGCTGGGGAGACAAGGCATGGTGCACACCCCTTCAATCCTACAAGGAAGTCCTTGTATGCATCCCTCTCTTACTGACAGCGCCATGCCGCTAGCTTTGCCCTCTGCCCTGCCTCCTGCCCCCTATCAACCCTGCACCCCTTCCCCGCCGGCTGCCCCGTTGACACTGGTGCATGCACGCTGTCGGCACTCGCAGGGTGCTTTACCCAAACGCGATATCACAACACATTGGCTCAATTGGCTGTATTGGACTTGAGGCCGGATGGCATGCGAGTCTGCGCACTGCGGCTGTCACGCCGGTGTGTGCTCTGACTGATTCATTTCCGTCCAAACAGCTGCTGATCACACATTCCGTTAGTTTGATGCATCAAGCACGACTGCATGTGTTGCCTGTTCGGGGCCACCTTCTGCCGCATCACCATGAACGCTCCCATGCGAGTTCATCATTGTGCAGAGCTTTGATTGACGGCAGGATAGGCTGTACTATGGTTCCATACTACATGGTGCTGATTGTTGCCACACGCAGTGGACTATGCATTCCATGTGCGTCGCCTGCATGACGAACCCCTTGCATTTCTAACGACCACTGTGAATACAACCTCGCTGATTGGCTGCATGCATGCACGTGCGCATGTGATGGCGGAGACCCCATCGGTGGCATGCGGATGCTTGGTGTTATGACACGGACAGAGCTGCAAACCGTCGCGCCTTGCACGCTGTCTGCATTGGTATTGGTGCAGTGCAAGCTGTTGGCGTGCCTGTGTGTTTAAACTTATCTGATTCATGTGGGGCAATGCAGTGTGGGACGGTGCAGTGTGCATGCATATGAGGATAGAAACTGCACCTGACGATGGCAACGTGACTGGGCTGATCTAATGGCTGCCGCAACACCGAGCAGCGGATTGATGTGTGTGTCCTGGGTGTGCAGTGCACCTGCTGACGATGAAGGCCATCCTGATCGCGCCCTCACCTCACCTGCACTCCTGCCTGGTGCATGACTCATGAGTCATGACGAGGCGCCCTGCAAGGGTCCCCGCGGCGTGTAACCCCGGCCAGTCGGTGCCAGCGTTTCAGCGCTGACCTTGGCCCTGAATACCCTGACGCATGCACTCAGGGATGATGGGCGAAGGAAAGGGGATGCACAGTGGCTCTGCTGGCCCTGATGATTGGCGTGCGTATGCAGAACCAGCGGACATGCCACTGGGGCGTGTCTCATGCTGGTGGGCGATCTGCAAGCGCATGGAGGTGGCCAAGCCGCACCGCCGGGGGTTGGAGCATGACGGTTGTTTGCCCCTCGGTGTTTACTCTGGTACATCAGCAACGGATCTATTGAAATTGGTCCTCACACCGGCGCCTTGATGTTCGTGGCTGCCTCAGGCAGCGCACATGCGTGCATGTGATGCTTGCCCCCCGCGCTCTCTGCGGGTTGTCGACCGCACCCGGCGTGTGCAACACAACATGTGTGACGAGTTGTACTACGAGCAGTACGCCCTCCACTCGGCAGGGAGCATCTGAGAGTGCGTGCCTGTACAGCCATGCACACGTTCCTTGACGATGATTCATCTTGGATTGCTGCATGCATTGTGCACTTGCGTAGCTTGGTGCACTGGCTGGCGTGACAGCAGGTGCGGACGTTTGTGATGAGCCACACGCCGGGTGTGAGGCAGGTGAGGGTCTCAGGGAGTCCCTGCTTTGATGCGGCTTGGGCGGGGGCCAGCATGCCACAGCAGCCCTCAGCTGCAGAAGCTCCCAGTCGAAGATCAGTGGCTGAAAGCTGAAGAGCTGTTGTCCTGGATGCAGTAGACGGCCGGCTGCGGCGTTCACCCCTCACCTGCACACAGCTGTGCTCCAAGGCAGGCTGATCCGCTGGAAAGGCGTAGTCGGGTAGATGATACCCAATGCCTTTGTGGCCCCCAAGAGCGCACCGCCTAGCCTCACCTCCACAGATGAGGCGCATGGCGGTGAGCACGCGTATGTGTGAGAGCACAACCGCTGCAACAAGCATGACAGACTCACGATTATGGTTGTGTGTGGAAGATGGGGAGACTCACGCTTGTGGCGTGTGAGACGCAAGTTAAGCCATGAAGCCCGCCTCCTCACCAGGCTGGTGTGTGAACACACACGATTGCCCCTTGGGCGCTCTTCCTGACACACGAGTGGGCTCACAGTGTGTGGTGCATCAAACAGTATTGGGACGCGGCGTGCTGTCCAGGTTCACCACAAAAGCCTCCGTTGACAAGTGATATGGTGAAGGGGTCATGTTCACGCGTCCGCCAGCACTCATGCGCGTCACAGCTGACTTGCCTGCAGTGCTGGCAGGATTGCCCACCTGGACACTATCATCCTACCACACGAATCCATGCACAAGGCTTTGCTGTCAGTGCAGCCAGTGCACCGTAAAAATACGAGTGGCCCTGCATGCCTTGTTAATTCAGCTTATCGAGCTTCCAAAGCCGCGTCAGCTGAATATATCCTGAATGCCCCACAAAAGCCTGCACAAAATATGCAGGTTGGCGCACGCCATAACATGCCCAAAACATTGTGGCGCGCCCCCGCACAATGCATGCACAGAGTTCATGCGAAGGGCGATTGCAGTGGCTCGTTCCAACTGAGCTGCACTAAGTCGGACGCGGCGAGGTGGAATCGGCCTGTGCTTCAGGCCTCGTTATTGCGCCAGCTGCGTATACATACATAATTATACACACGTGTGCCAGCATTCTGCCATTAGCGGGTGTGTGCGACAGGGAGCGTGTGGGGGGGCAAGCGCACGCCCCTTGACTTGGGCCATGCATGCAGTACGTCAGTACATGTGCATCACAACAAGCACAATAGCACGATCATACGCAACGTAAAAAAATCTGCTCCAAAAGGAAAACATGTAAAATGGATGTTGACTGCCCTGAGCTCCAAAAATACCTGAAAAACGGACGTCGACCGATTTAGCCTCCTACTCTGGAATGCCCTGCTTGGTTTGCGGCCACCAGTGTAGACAACGACCACACGCGAGTGCACATCAATGCAGCTGCCCGCAGGGTATGACCAGTAGTGGGCAAGTGGCGTACTGGCAGGGCAAGATAGATCCATGAGCATGAGCGCAGCTCAGCAGATGGTGTGCACGTTTGGATTATGGATGTGGCCTGCCGCTAGGCAGTAGATTGGACATATCGCAGCAGCATTCACCAACAGCATTCGCGGCACCCGAGTGCCGCACAGCAATAAATAGCTAGCACGCATGTAAGCGTAGAGGTGTACTCCGTGGCCACATGCAGCAGTTCAGCCTGCACTACCGACCGATACGTCCGTACGCTTGCCTGCACCTTCGATGCAATGTGCACGCGCGCTGAGGGCAGCCAGGTACAGCAAGTTGCACAAAGCAACCCGCATGAACAGCTCAATTGAGTGTCCTACATCCAGTGATGTGGGCATATGCATGCCATGGCACAGAGCAGTGGCAGAGGCATTAAGGTCGCCCTAATCAATGATTTTGGTGATAATCCTATCTACAAAAACCATGGAATGACAGACACTACCAAAGTCATGCCCTGCCAAGAAATACACAGCACGTGTCGAATGGCAAATTTGGCATGGCCGCCATCCTAATCAGGCGGTCCAGTATCAGTCCAGGGTGGCAGTGCTTAGCAGTATAGCGCCGGAACCCACACGGCATCCGGACCACAGTTTGCAGTGTGGTACATCATCATGCAGATCGCCCGAGCCAGACCTTGTGCAGCGCAAAACACACATGCTGCGAGCCAGCATCCCTATGGGGCGGGGTATGCAGCAATGCCGTATGTTTGCAGGCAAGTGATATTTTATACGTGCGGTATTGTCCACGTTTGTAGGATGCTACCAAGTGTGACGGTGTGGAAGCTGAACCGTCAGCGTTACAGGTGCGGAACAGCAGGACCACATCACGAGAGAGCGCTGCTGAAGCAGGCTGAACTCCACGAGCAGCCATCGCTCAGTTGGCGTCACTGATCGAGTAGAGTAGCCAGCACCCTTGATTATTGTTCTGTCCGCCATTCCGCGGCAATCCCCAGGTTGAACGAATTCAGCGTTCCCAAATTCGCAATGTGTGCACCAATCCAATGTTTGGTGTCCGCTTGTGGCATTGCGTAGCTCTTCATCAGTGCCGTGTGGGCCATGCAGCCCCAATGCCTGCCCCATGCAAGTATCGCACCGTCGCACAGGCGGCCGCTACCACCCCTCCTCCATCGCGCCAGCAGCAACACCCCGGCCGCCACCGTGCACCACTGCATCAGGCAGAGGCGCGCACCAGGCCTTGCAGGGCTGCGGTGAGTCACAGCGGCATGCAGTGGCGTCAGCCTCCGCCTACGCCTCAGGCAGAAGCCTCCGCCTCAACAAGGAATTGGCCACGAAGCGGGATCAAGCTTAATGAGGGATCAGCCTCAGCGCAGCCCAGGGGGGAAGTCGCAAAGGGCACGCGGAGCATCTCACGGCGCCCCGCTAGCAGCGCACGTGCTGCCGGGGCCCAGCTGCGCCACAACCCGCAGCGCGACGATCATCGCCGGCGAGCACACCTTGTGCATGGAGGGCAGGCTGTAGCTGCCACCCCCCGCCCAGGGCGCGTCTTCATCCGCCCAGCGCACCACGCGTGCCGACCAGCTGGACTGCGCCAACGCGGCGGCGAAACGCAGCACGGACTCGGGCTCGTCGGCACCCTGCACGAGGACCTGCCAGTGGCTGATGCGGTCCAGGGAGGGGCGGTCGAGGTCGACCTTCAGCGTGACGATCGAGCAGGTGCTGCTGGTGCTCCAGGGCCTGCAGCCGTTCACAGTTCACACCAATGGTTTTTCTCTTCCCCCAATCGAAATGCTGTGTGCTGGGGTTTGATACTGGCATGGCGATCGCATGTAACCTTCCTGCTGCATCCAGGCCGATGTTCTCAAAGTGTCTGTTGTGCAATGCGATCAAGCCCCCGCACCCAACCCTATTCTCCACATCGCAGCGCCGTCCTGCCAACCACACCTGCCCCTGCCACACCCCTACACACCGCCCTTACGCACCACCCCACTCACGTGGCTGCCAGGGAAACCTTCCCGATCCTGCACCCGCCCCCCGTGCCAGGCACAGCGGTCACGTCGCGGTCGCCCTCGGTGGCTGCCGTGCCATTCGGCTGGGCGGCTACGGCCAGCACTCCCAGCTCCATCCAGGTGTGAGGGCGCGGGAGTTGATGCACGATAAAGTGCCCTGCCAGCGAGTCGGCTCCGGAAACCTGAGGCGGCCTGTAGTTATGGCAAGGCCCGAAGGGCAGCCTGGTGATGAGAAGGTCCTGGCCTCGGTCCTGGCCTTCTAAGCTACCGTTGTCACATGTGACATGCCATTTCAGTATTTCACCGATGTGTGCTGTGTTATGTACTTATGTTCTCGTGCTACAGAGAGACACCCCGTGGGCCCGTGCCACCCAAGCCTTCCATGCGCCCGAGTTGCTGCCAGCTGCAGCGCCTGCTGCAACAGAATGTGTTCGTAATGCTGCGGGTCACTACACTCCAAACAAACCATCACCGCCAACTCCAAACTGCAATGCATTAACTTCAGTATCGCTGCGGGGCGCATTGTGTCACCAGCAGCAATAAGACGTGCGGCATGCCATGCGGTGTGGCGCACCCTGTTTGTGCATGTGGTTGTGTGCGCATGTGGGTTTCGGCGATTGGGTCACTTTTCACGCTGTGCATCGGAGCCAGGCAAGCCTGCGATAGTGCACATGAGCATTTTACAGTGTCTCACCCTTTTTTGATCTTAGAAGCGACTGGACGCACGCTGCTGCCACTGCTTGCGCTGATGCCGCCGTCACTTGCGCCAGCAAGCGCGGAGCGAACTGTGGTCGCCGCCGTGAGGAGTCTGCGGGTCAGCATTGTCAGCTGGGCATGCAGGCGCACGCCCAGGGTGGCAGCTGCAGACTGCAGGGACGCTGCCGCTGACGCGCTTATCGCTTCAGGACCGTACTTGACAAACGCCAGTGAGGGCTCGTTGGCCAGATCTGCGTGTTGAGCGATGTGGGTCAGTGTCAAGGGATTTGGGTCAAAGGCATCAGGAATGGGCTGCAGGACAGAATCCTGGTGCAGGTTAAGGAAATCTTGAAAACACAATTTTGCAATACAACACAACTTGCCTGCTGCAGGGACCGCCCAGCCGCGCTGGTCCACCATCGCTGGAGAGAGCTTCGTGACACCCTCTGGCGCCACTGCACCCGCAACCGCCACGGACTCCCCGCTTTCGCCGCCCACGCCCTGCTGCCCCGACAGCGACCGTGCAAAAGCACCATCCGCATCAGCCGCAAGCTGCACAGCTGCCTCAGGCTCTGACTGCGTCATCTGTTGATTTGCGTGCGCCACCGTGGCATATCCAGAGGTAGGGTCGGATTCTTGGAGCTGCATCATCTCTGCTACCATTTCAGCGACGATCAGCGGGTCATCCTCTGGAGTCAAGGGGGATGCGATGTCAATATTTCCTGTGCAGCAGGCCACCTGCACTCCAGGTGGTCAAAAATGTCACTCAGTTTACTGTCACACCGTGGTGGGGTAGCAACAGAGCTATCAGGCAGAGGAAAAGAAAGTCCACACAACAACAGGCAACACGCACGCTTTGAGAGGTGAGGCTTTGGTAACATCTTCAATTCATCTTCACCGTAGACCTGCCCCTCCTCCCCCCTCCCTCCCTCCCCTCGCGCCGGTTGTGCAGCTTGACCATGTGTTCTCCGTGCAGGCACTTGCCTTGCTGTAATACACCACCCGCGATGCCGACGCCTTGTTGCCGCAGCGGTCCTGAACCAGCCACGTGCGCTGCACCATCATCTTGCACACCCCAACGGAGACTGCTCTGGGGTGCCTCAGGAGGGGCTGAACGGAGTCGCCAGGGTCGCAGTTGTCAACCATGGTGGCTGTGCCCAGCGCTGCTTCGAGCACCTCTGCAAAGCCAGCAGAGTCGATGGTGTGCAGCACACGGCTGGGCCAAGTCACTGGCAGACGCCGGTTGCAATGGGCAGCACGGCTTGCCGTTTGTTCAATCTCGCATGTCAGCGCACCAATTACAACATCGTACTGCAGTCCTACGTAGCGGCCAGCCAGCAAGTGACTCTTGCCGTGTGTCATGGTTTCGGTGCCGCTGTCTCTCTGTGTTTTTTCACAGCTGGGCCACAGCCGTACTTACACAAATGCATTGCACAGGTGACTGTGCTCTTCCCTTCAGTGTTTGGGTGTAATTGGTTGTAGGCACACCTGTCGAGGGGTTGCAGCCGAGGTGCGTGGCGTTAGGCACGGAGCCCTGCACGGTCAGCAGTGGTGCCGTCTGGTCCTGCGTGCGGCAAAGCGTGCAGAAGAACCTGAGACCAGCGGCTGGACTTCAAGAGCAGAGGGGACAACATCGGATGTAGTCAGCGTGCGCACGGCACACCATGAAACCATTCGTCGTGTGCTCAGTGGTTTACGCTGGAGCAACCGCGAAGCGAGTTGGACTCAAGCTGACAGAATGAGGTTCAAGGCTCGTCGTTGTGGGAGAAATGGCACGTGCCTGTGCCCTGTGGTCCTACAGTTTATGCGGCTCACCAGGTTGAATGTCACGGCGAGAGCGACGGGTTCGGCACGCTTGTTGACCGCCATAAACGTGCGCAAGGCGGTGAAGCGGCAGCCAGGGCCATGCAGCTGGAATAAATAAATAAATAAATAATACACCCCGTTGCCAGGGTGCTTTTTGGGGAGACCTGCCGTCCCCGCACCATGTGGTGCGAACGGGTGGCGGCCACCTTCGAAGGGGGTGGTGGGTTGGAACCATTCATGGAGGCTTGTGGGTGCTTTGGGGGTTTTGTGTGCTCCGCTCCAGGTGACGGCGCAGTCTGATAATCTGAGATGCTGCGTCAGTTGCATGGCAATGCAGGC
>BDDA01000914.1:35978-45994 GCA_001662385.1 Chlamydomonas asymmetrica | reverse complement strand
GGGCACACACACGCACAGGGGGCGCAGCGCAGGCATGTTACAGGCATCTCAAGGTGTTCCCCCCGCATGCGCGTGTGGGTTGGAGTCGTCGGACCCTTCCCTTGCAACGACCTAACAGCGACACATGAGCGGCTGTGGATGACGTAGGGTAATGCCTTACATACCTGTCTGTTCGTTGCTTGTGCTGGTGCTTCTAGCAGGACTGACGTCGAGGGGTTACCTTGATGTATGTAGTGTCACTGGTGTGTGGTGTGTGGTGTGTCCTGTGCAGCCGCACTCGTAACGAGGAATGGATGCCTTGGTGGGCCTTCACACAGCCACAGCCCGAGTGGAATGCGAGCGATGCGCCGGGGCCAGGTTAGCGTTGGTGGTGGTGATTGGTGCTTAGGAGTTGTCGAGAGCTGACAGTCGGCATGTGCACATCATGCTGATGAGCAAGCTTGGACATGCCTGAGGCTCTCCCTGTCATGTCATGCTGTGTTATACACTTATACACCTAGGCTGCACGGACCACCACAGAGCCGCAACTGCAGCACCTCACCTCTGCGCGTCATCATGATATGTGTGCGCCGCGCAGGCGTGTTCCTGTACCTGACGCCTTTGGGTGCTGGACAATCAAAGTCCGACAACGTGCATCACTGGGGCTTTCCCTTCCATTCATTCTGGTAGGTTCCGCATAGCCCGCCAGCTCACCGTCCATTGGCTTGCGCCCGCCAGCTAACTGGGCATGGGTGGCAGCAAGGCTGATGAAGGAATCAGGAGTCACTGCAGCCGCCCCCTCGCTGACTGGTAGCTCCTGCTGTGCTGGCGGCAGGTGCTGCTATGGTACGGTGGTGGAGTCGTATGCCAAGCTGGCCGACAGCATCTACTTCAGGTAGGCAGGTGGGGCACTGCCCGGGGCTGCGGGATGGCAAGGGGGTCCGGGTGTGTGTGTCCTGCCGTGCCGGGTCTATGTGTGCCTGTGCCTGACATGCATCAGTGGCTTCACACGTCACATGCGAGCAGGCCCCTGGTCCCAGAGTATACGCGCATATGCCAGCAGTGCACTACGTATACTGCTGGACACATGCACGCCGAACACATGCCACGCAGGAGGGCGCTGCCGCACTTGCAGTACCCAACACGCCCCCGCTGCCAACACACATGCAGGGATGTGCCCCCCACCACCACCGCCGCCGCCACCAAGGGCAGTGCCGCTGCCGCTGGCGGTCCTCCTGTGCGTCGCCGCCTGTACATCAACCAGCTGGTGTCATCGACGCTGCAGTGGCCTGAGCTGTGTGGGCTGTGGGTTGACATGAGCGCCGACATGCACGCGTACACGCAAGAAGGTGTGTCCATCTCCTCCCGCCCCCCTCCCCCCGCCCCCCCTGCTTGCCCTTCTCTTCTTGGGCTAATTGTGCGTGACCTCTCAGATGGCTGACTGCCATGATGTGATGGCGAGATGACACCACCCAGAACGCTACCGTATATGCCATCATGCGTTGGTACCCAGCGGCCCACCCAGCACGCTAAAGGCCTTGACCTGAGGTTGCCACTATCCTCGTGCGCCCAACACTCCTCCATCCATCTCCCTCCCTCTGTGTGTGTGCATGTGCATACATGCAGGTGGGCCTGTGGCGGTGGCCAACCTCACCTTTGCGCTGACTGGCGCCACCAGCAGCGCCACTGCTGCTGGGACCAGCGGCTGCAGCACCGTAGGCGCGTCAAGCGCGCAGGAGGGTGGTGAGGGTGGTGATGATGCGGGCGCTGCGGTGGACCTGGTGGTGGCGCTGCGCATACCCGCCTGGGCGCGCGTGGCAGCACGCCGCGCCGCGCAGCTGCAGGTGAGGCTGCGAGCAGCAGCAGCAGTACCATCACCAGCAGCACCCCGGCGTGCGTCCTCCGTGTTCAAGCTGCAGCAGCGTAGCCATGCTGCACATGCTGCGACAGCCCCACACCTGGTTGTGTGGCACCGCTGGTGTGGGCCATGTGATGGCCCAGCGGTGCCTGTCTGCTGCCTGATGCGCTGTGCTGCCCCTCAGACAGCTACGCCCGCTGCCTCTCTCATCCCATCACCACGCCTGCGCCCGCGACGCTTGTTATGCGCCGCGGCCATGTATGCCATGCGTGCGGGCCATCGTGCAAGTGCGACCTCGGCCCCTCGTTTGCTTCACAGGTGTTTGTGAACGATGTGCCGCTGGCCAGCGCGCTGAAGCCAGGCCAGTACGCCACCATCAACCGGTAGGTGCAGCGGCTGCACCATGCGGCCCTCCCTGGCTGGCTGGCGAGGACACACAGCACGGCTTGCTGGGCTGATTCCACCGCTTGTGTGGGAGTGATGGGTTGCCTGGGTTCCACTCACAGTACACACCAGGCAGGCTGTCATGGCTGTGCTGCATGCACGCAGGACGTGGCGCAGCGGTGATGTGGTGCGGCTGGTGCTGCCTCAGGCGTGGTGGACGCAACCGCTGCAGGAGACACGACCGCAATACGGCAACCTCAAGGTGTGACTGGACGACTGCGTGATGCTGAGGGGTCTGACAGTGTTGGAGCACCATACAAGTGAATGCATCATGCATGCAAGCTGGTGCCGTCATCGCCGGTTGAGTGCGCCAACATCACCCGGTCATCAGCGTGTGTGTGCGCTGCGCCCCTGCAGGCGCTGCTGCTGGGCCCCTATGTGATGGCGGGCCTGAGCCACCGCGGCAACTACCTGGGCCTGCCGCCGCTGGCCTCGCTGCACCAGCGCGACGAGCACGCCGCCGCCGCAGCAGCGCTTGATGAGGCGGAGCTGCAGGGCCTCACGGTGAGGCTGGCAGCAGGGGGCTGAGAGGGCTGTAGAGCACCTGAAGGGGGCTGAGGGCGCCTGAGGGGCTGAGCTGGCTGCAGAGCACCGCCTGACCTGACTTGCACGAGCGCACCAGCTGGATGGGTGGCTTGGGGCTGCCAATCCTGCCATGATGTGATTAACCACTCCCGTCATTCCCGATGCCCGGATGCTGCAGGCGTTCCCCCCAGATGCGACAGAGCATGATGAGCTGACCTCTGTGCAGGTGAGGCAGACGCTGATGCATATGTGCGGTATGCGCGAGCGACAGCTCCAGCGCTAGCAGCGGCGCCAGCAGCAGGAGATGACCAGCAGGCAGCACTTGCAGCGGTGATGCTGCTGCTGCTCATCCCACGCAGACATGCATGCAGCTTGGTGTTGTGGTGATTGCATGCCCCTTGAAATGCCCACCTGCCCTCCGACTGTGGTCACCGCTGTGGCCCTACCATGCAGGCTGGTTGGGACCACGCGCTGTACCTGCGCCACGACCTCTATCACGCCCGCCTCACACGCCTGGACCCCGCCGCGCCCGACCATGTGCGTAACCCCTACCTCTAATCACACATCTGCATCACGCATTACAACCTGCACCAGTGCACTTCATGTGGTGGCTCTGCTCTAGCCCATGTGCTGGATCACGCACTGCATGACATGGTGTGGCGTCATCCTCATCTTGCTTGCATGCTCTCCCTAGCAACCTGCTCGTTGCTCCATGGCCACAAGCGGTCCTGTGTGGGGTTTGCCCACCACCGGCCTGCTGACTGGGCGTACCGTCGCTTCCGGCCTGCTTGCTGTGCAGGACGAAGGCGATGCCATCGACGCCACGTTCAAGGTCGGGCGCACGTGCAGGCATCCCAGCAGCAGCGCCGCATCGCCATCAGCAGCAGCGCACAACAGCAGCAGCGAGCAGTGGTGGTCCCATGTACGGCATGGTGGCGCTGATGAGGTGTGCGGTGGGGTGGTCATTTGTGTTGATGTGATGTGATGCAGAGGGGGGGGACCTCTGTGACCAAAGTCTGAACCATGATGTGTCTGATGAAATGTCGCTGCGGGCCCTGCCATCCGCCTCGGAAGCTCCCAAAAGTCTTTTGGAACATACATGAGTGTTTTCGTTCTTCCTGGAGGTCGGGCGCGAACGTTCAGCGGCCATCCTGTCCATTTTGAAAGTTTTGCCATCCTGACCTGGGCGAGCACACACTGCAGGTGGTGTTTCTGCCACTACGAACGCTGCAGGCTGCGTTGTTACTACCTAAAGAAATATTCCAGGTTGCTAAGAGGGTGCCCAAAGATGAGGGAAAACGTGCGATGCGTGGTGCGTCTCGGCGTCGCTTCCGCCAAATTTGGAGGACAGGCTTCCACCCGAGGCTCAGCAACGTAGCCCAGGGGTCGTTTGTGGTATGTATATGGATAATATAGGTGGATTGGCTGCTGTTCAGCCAGTGGAGTGGCCTTGGGAGGCCAAAACGTGGTCATCCGCACGCCATCTGTGACCGTCCGAAAGCATTCTGGGCCAGTTCCTTCAAGCCACACTTACAAAGCCAAACTTCAGGTTGGCCAAGATAATAGCTGAACATCTGAGGTGCCCTGCTGTTGGCTTGACAGGCTGGCCGTCCCCCAGCTTGCAGCTCAAATTATGGGGCCGAAGCGAGCCAAGCTGTTGGTCGATCCAGCTGCAGCGTGACATCTTTTGTGTTGCTTATTGCCTATACAGTTGTTTTGACAACATCCATGTGGCCCATCTCTCACTGGCCTAGGACTTGTTTCAGCCCTGGCCCGGACCTGCAAATTAGCCGCAGAACGCCCATCGCACATCCTAGAAGGTCTGAAAAGACATAAACAGCACAGTAAAGCCCACAACAGTGGAATGTATGCTTGCACGCTAGTGGCCGAAGCGCAGCAGGCCACTTTCATGCGAAAGCCCCCATCCTGCACCCCCCATGTTCGCCGTGGTGCCACCAGCCACGGCTTCGGTGTGAGCGCCATGTAACGCTATGGCTGGAAAGCACATGTCGAGGGCTTTCTGGCGGTGTGCTTACCATGTGCTCACATTGAGGCACGGCTCTGCACGGTCATGGATCATTTTGCATGCAAAATGGGGGGAGAGGTCCCCCCCCTCTGGATGTGATGTGATGTGATGATGATGATGATGATGGTGATATGGGCAAGCCACATGTAAGCCACACACAGCCTGAGGTCACAGCGGCTTGTCCAATACCGGTACGCACGCGCTGCAGTGGCACAGGCACAAGTCGCTGGTTTGGTGTCTTCGTGGCAACGCTCAACCTGTGTCGTTGTGGCATGCCGCCTCAACCCATAACTCGCCTCATGTTGATTCATGCATGGCTGACCAGGTGCTGGCGGGCGCTGTGACGCTGGAGGCCATGTCGCAGCCCGGCCACTACCTGGGCCACGACGATGGTGGCGAGGGGGGTGAGGGCGGCGCGCTGGTGGTGTTGGTGCCGGTAAGGCAGTAAGCGCCTTACGGTGTACCATACTGATAGTAGGTGGCAGCAGTGGTGGCGGAATAGGAATAGGCAGCGCCGCGCCAGCGCCACAAGTGCAGTGGGTGTATGCAGGCAGGCAAATTGCGCCTGTGACGCCATGTCGTTGCCTGCCACCATACCTGCCACGCACCGCTCACTGCATACACACACACATCGCCAGTGTCAGTATAGCATACGACACAGCACAGCATGTGATGGCGCGGCTGCAATGGCATTCAGTGCGCCTCTATGGCAGAGCTGTGTCAGAGTTGCTGGCGCCTGCCTCATTCACGTAGGTTGTGCTCGCTGTGCCGCCCCCCCGCATGTATGTCGACTACTACTACTACTACTACTACTACTACTACTACTACTGTGTGTGGGCCATCAGATGCCGAGCGCTGATGGCCCGCTGCGCCAGACGTCCCGCCTGTGCCGCTCAGCGACCTGGGTGGTGCTGCCGGGGCTGGACGGTGCGCCGGTGAGAGCGACAGCCCGGCGCCGCACAGCTGGCCGACATGGACGCTTGCTGTGTGTGGGTGTCTTTGTAGGGTGTTGAACTGTTGCACTGCATCTGTTATTGTGTTGGCTTGCCAGCGCCAGCGCCGGGCTGGGCCGGTGGCGCTGTGCAAGGCTACCCTCACGCCAACACGTCACTGACCGGCCCACCATGCTTCACACTGCGGTCACCTGCGCTTGTGGTGAGGACTGGGGTGACAGCTATAACTATAAGCGTAGCGGGCTGCTGAGCCACTGCATGGTGTACATGTGTTGTGATGGTGTGATGTGTGCCTGCTGCTTGGCCGCTATGCGTTCGATTGAATCTGTGTCATCAGGGCAGTGTGTCATTTGAGGCCGCGTCAAGGCCTGGGCACTTCCTCACCGCATACATCACCACCACCACCAGCCCCGCTGACCCCACAGCACAGCATCAGGCCACAGCCTCAGGGGCGGCCTGGCCTCCCCCCCTGCAGTGCTACGACTCACCATCCCTGCTGTGGCCACTCACCTCCCGCGGCGCTACTGGTGGTAGTGGTGGCGCTGGTGGCGGCTGTGCTCAGGCCATGGAGGCGGGGCAGTGCGCGCTGGATGACTGTGAGTGGCGGCGGCCAGGCAGGCAGGCAGTGGCAGTCATGGCATGACTGCAGCGCAAGAATGTAGCGTGCTGCGTGCATATAATGTTGGGGAAGAGGTTGGCTTGCCTGATGCAGCAAGCTGGCGAGCGCTGCACACACCGTGCCTGCTCGCTTGCGCAAGTGTGGGGGGGGCGCAGGCGTAAGACGCCCTGCGTAGGTGTTTACACTTGGGGCTTTCTAGCGAGGCCGATACTCCACTCTGGATGAGGACTTCAAACGCCCGCAACTACGAATCAAGCAAACAGCGAGCCAGCACTTGGCGCGTTGAGCCAAGAGTACCGTAGGGAGAAAGGCATGCAGGTGCCGACTGTCGATTGCACTGGGCATCATTACCATATGAGGCAACAGTGGTTTGCACATGGTTTAGTTTGCGAGCGGCGTGCACATACTGTGGATGGCCACATGTAGCTCATCTGGAGTTGATCTGGGCCCTTGCACGACGCACATTGTGCAACGGGGGCTTTCATGACGACCCACACAGGGCTGCCCAACGTGAGCGGCGTGCATGGCTATGTGGCTAACTCATTCCAGCGCCCCAAATCGCTGCGCGTTTTGTTGTTTGGGCAATTGCATCGTGCAGACACGGAACTGGTGGCGTGCCGCAAGACATGTGGCAACTGCAACACCACAGCCTTCGCGCCACGCACCACCCCTCCTGGCAGCAGCAGTGCCACCGCCGCAGGCCAGCAGCAGCACGCGCTGCTGTCAGGCGTGCTGCGCGTGCTGCGACCGCCCCCTGCCCATCCCTCCGCGCTGGTGCGTCACCACCCACCCACCCACTCAATGACAAACACCGCGACATTGAGCGTCGCCGTAGCGAAGGCCTGTGGAGGCGACCCATAACAGCATAACACATCAACACCATGTACAAACTGCAACACATTGCCTGTCAGTTTGTGCTACCGGTACCTTCGTAGTTTCACAATTGTGTTGCTGTTTTTTGCTGTCCCCGTTGTAGCGTCTGGTGTTATGAGTGAGCGGTGTGTGCTTGTGCTGTGCTGCAGGACGCGGCGGCAGCCGCAGGCGCTGCGATGGCAAGCGGGGCAAAGACTGCTGGGGCTGCCACCCCGGCCGCCAGCGCGGCTGCTGATGCTGGTGCAGCGCTGAGCGCTGCGTTCGCGGCTGCGTCGTCGTTCCGGCTGGTGGCCCCCGCGCGTCCCACCTATCCACTAGGCGCCATGGTGGGTATGCCACTGCCTGCTGGCCACTAGCTTGGGTGGAGTGTAGCTGCTTGTGGTGCAAGGCCTGCTGCCACTGCCGTTGCTCCTTGTGATGGCTGTCGGATTGTCCGTGCTGATGGGTGAGGTGCTTGAAGCGCGCTCCCTGCAGGACGGCACCCATCAGCCAGTGTGCACCCAGTGTGGAGATGCGTATGGCCGTGTGCGCCTCTGTTCCGCCTGCAATGCTTGCTCAGGTGCTTGCCGGTGGTCACCGGGCGCAGCTGCTTGTGCCGCTGTCCAACATACGCGATGAGCGCTACAGCGTGTACTGGCGCCTGGAGCGCCAGCCGGACGAGTAGCGCCCCCGCAGCGCCAAGCAGCGATTACCGTAGCGATATGGTATGGCGGCTCGGGCTGTGCCGCGTTTGTTCATCTGTGCCGCACCAACCAGGCATGGAACGGCTGATGGGCGTTCACCAGCCAGGAACTCCTCAGAGGCTGCTGCTGCTGCTGCTGCTGGGCCAGCAGGCATCACGTGGGCAGTGCAGCCCGGGGGCCCCACCGGAGCGCTGTACCTGTACCGCGCAGGCGCACTAGGTCGGCCACCTTACCTCTGTGTGCATGATGGCAACTGCAACAGCGGTGCTGGCGCTGCGCCAGGGTGTTCCGCCGCAGACCTGCATGCCAGCTTGCTGCCGCTCACGTGTGTGTGCCCACACGATCACGTGGGCCTGTGTGAGCTGCGCTGATGCGGCCGCCATGCCGGAGGCAACAACTGGTAGCGTTGAAGCGCGCGACCTGTGGCACCACTCCGGCAGGCAGGCGGCCTCAGTGGTAGCAATTGCGGCCCATCGCTCAGTCACTGAGTGACGGGGAGTATGCAGCTGGCGGCCCAGGAGCGCACTGCTGCTCTCGTTTCTTCATACTGGGCTGCAAACATTGTTTGTGCACCCTAGATGCAAGCATTGTTTGTGCACCCTAGACCAGCCCACTGCCTTGCTGTCACACTGTCTCGCTCTATGGCTGCCGTGTTTACAAGCTTGGCACTGATACCACGGGTGATGGCTCGTACAGTTGCACTGCTGCAGGTGCTGCTGCGAGTGCGTTCATGAGTGATTCCATTCATCACATGTGTGCAAGTTGTTGATCCTTGCACCTAGCAACCTTCAGCTGGGGTGAGGAGCGCAAGACCCACACACACAGACAGTTGTAATGTGCATCGAGCATGCCGCACTCAGACGCAGTCTGCATCATATGCCATCTGGAGCCATCTCATCGCCAATCTGACAGCCTTCCACAGATCTTACCATACTCCCGCCCAACCAGCGTGCAACGTCTAGGTCTGTTGGGATGAATGGTATTGGGAGCCACAGGGTGTCAAGGTTCAAGACCAAAGGCACAGCAGCAGCAGCTACCCCAAACACGGGCTGACCTTGCAGCCGACAATACTGCATGCATGTCCACCTGAGTCCCAAGTCACAGCCGACATCCATGAATGGCGTGATTGGTCAAATGATGTGCGGTCAAGTCATTCAAGCGTTGAGCATGGATAGACCCACAGGTCCCGAGGTGGGGTCATTGCAGGCAGGCGCCTGCAAGGAACGTGTGGATTTGGGCGCTTCCAATCTTGAGGCAATCCTGCGGTTGCTAGAGCGATAACTTCACAATGGCAATGTCATTGCGGCCGTACCAAAAATCATGCAAGCATTGCCTCAATGTCCTCAGGTGTGATGGACGCAATGGATGCCAGCAGATGTATGTCCACCTCGCCATCAGCGGCGCCATCGGGCTCGTCATCAATGAACGGCAAGTCACTGGCATCGTGCACCTCAATGCTTACATGCGGCCTGGTGCATGCGGCCTGATCCTGGCAGCCGCATACACTACTGATGGGTTTGCTGATTTTGCATCTGGTGGCCTTGCAAGGGGGCGCCACATTACTCTGAGCTTGCTGAGGTGACACTAATGGCAGCGCCTGTTTGCAGATGCACTGCACGGCCTGCGCTGCAGCTTCGGCATCACATTCGCTATAGACTCCAATGTGAAAGGTCCTCAGTTGTGGCAGCAGCGCTGCATTAGCCACGACCCTGCACCGGCAGCAGTGCTGCTGGCAGCCACCTGGTAGCTCGCGGCGCCTAGAGCTGGTGCACACATCACGATCAAGCATGCAATCCTTACACTCCAGGGTCGCCCTGACCTGCACACACGCAGCACACACACACGCGACAACTTAGCGCAGTCAGTGACCAGCATCAGCATCAGCATCAGCATCAGCATCAGCATCAGCATCAGCATCAGCATCAGCATCAGCATCAGGTGTAGGCCCGTGTAGCCCATCTCATGATGCCTTGGCCAGGCAAGGAATACACGGCTGTACTGCACGGTGTACGGCTGCTCTGCACATGCATGGAGGCAAAGGTGGTTGACAACGCGT
>BDDA01000914.1:0-34947 GCA_001662385.1 Chlamydomonas asymmetrica | reverse complement strand
CATCAGACCCCCCCCCCCCCACACACACACCGCAGCATCACCTTGAAGCCGCGCAGGGAGAGGTGCGTGAGGCTGGCCGGCAGCGCCGCCAGCACCACCTCGGGACCAAGCACCAGCAGCGGCTGGGTCAGGAGGGGCCGCCCAGCGTCCGAGCATGTTGCTGCCGACAATAATGCTGCGTGTGGCTCATTCCTGCTGCTGGCCCCATGGGCATCAATATCAACAGCATCATGCTGTGGCCCCGGCTGTGCGGCACCAGCACCAGCATCAGGTGACACAGCGGGTTGCGGTGATGTGCCCTCCATGTTGCGTGTCACACTGCCGCTACTGCTGGTGCTGCTCGTGCTGATGCGCTTGAAGGGATGTGCGCGCAGGTCAGCGTGCCGCAGGTTGACCAGACCCCCCAGCAGGTGCGACAGACCGCTTGCAGACTCATAGCAGTCTGCTGGCACCGTCAGCACCAGGTGTGTGAGGCGTGGTGCCAGGGAAAACGCCAGGCGTGGCATGTCAGCATCACGCAGCATCAGGCGCACGTCAGGCCCGCAGCGCAGCGCCAGGTACGTCAGCGAGGACAGGCGCGCCAGCCTGGACAGTGCGGCGGCAGGGCGCAGCACGGGCAGCAGGTGAGAGAAGTGAGTGTGAGGTGAGGTGCGAGGCAGGACCGCAGGAGTGAGCCATCGCTGCCACACCGACAGTGCGTCAGCCCCACTGCAGCGCCAGCAGTCAAGTGCCAGCATCTTGAAAATGAATGCACAGTGGGGCATGCTGAGCTGGGCGCCTGGTCTGCATCCACGGCTGTATACGGCGGTGTGGTGTGGTGGCCGGATGCCGCGTGTAGGCGGGTGGGTGACGGTGCAGGCCACGGCCGGCCCTACCCTACTGCCCACTACACTCGCACTACACTGAGCTGCACGCCAGCAAAGTGAGCTGTAGGGACATGGGTGCATATGCGGGGCCTGGTCAACAGACACACAGTGCAGTGTGTGTCCCCCCCCTTTCTACCATCCATCCATGCACGCACCTGGCAACATTGGCCGCGCAGCCCGTGGCGAAGCTCAGGTCCAGGTGTGTGAGGCCCGGCAGCCTGCTCAGCTCCTCCACCAGCGCGCTGTGCAGGTCAAGCGCCACCATGTTGTAGCCGTGCTGACCGTACAGCTGCTGTACGCCCTGGCGCTGGTGAGGGTCGCTGTCCGCGTCGTCGCCGCCTGCTGCGGCTGGGCCGCGCAGCGCCACCTGCACATCCGCGCCGGCGCCCGCCGCCACCACCACCTGCAGGCGATGCTGGCCCTGGGGATGAGCGCTGTGTGCTTTGCGGATGGCGTCATGCAGGTGCTGCAGGGAGGGCTGCAAGGCTGCCAGCGCATCCGTGAACGAGCTGGTGGCGGCGGAGGGATCAAGGTACACGAGGCTGGTGGGGATATGACCCCCGTTAAGGGGCAGGCCTGAGGCGTTAACAGCGTCAGTGTCGTAGTCGAGGTCGTAGTCCAGGCCGGGCTGAGGCGCGTACACCAGCTCCAGGCGGCGCAGGCCCTGCACACGCACATGCAACAAGCGGCAACAGGCTGTTCGTGTGTGTTCAAACACGCAGCCACCGCAGGCACTGCTGCTACCAGCGGCCGCACACAAGCTGCATTTGCATTCGCACCCTCCGCTGCCGACATCCGGTCACCGTCATGTTACCGGCCACGTTCGCCTTCCTCACAATGCCCCCGACCCAACCACACCATTCCGTCGATGACTACAGCAGCAGCAGCAGCAGCAGCAGCAGTAGCAGCACGTGCAGAGGGGCTCACTGTGAGTTGCTGCAGCGCCGTTGCGGTCTTGGCGCACAGCTGCGCCTCATCCCAGGAGGGTGGGCACGGCAGCAGCAGATGCAGGCTGAGGCGTGTCAGCTGCGTCATGGCGGCCAGCGTGGTGGAGCTGATGACGCCCATGGACACTGCCAGGTGGCGCAGGGCCGGCCAGCAGGCCGCCAGCTCAGCCTCCTGCTGCTGCTGCTGGGAGCCCTCCTCGTCCGCCTGCGTGTGCGGGGGCGACACCAGGGGGCGAGGCGAGGCATGTGTCGTGCACTCACTCGCGCCCTGTGCGCCATACATACCGGTGCTGCCTGACGCTTGGGGTATTCGGGGCACTAGGGGCATGCGGTCTGCATGCTCGTCCACAGTGCATCTTGAGCTCGTTTACAACGTGCTGTCCGCATCACATCAGGACCCAGGCGCTGCGGGCGGCCCACACTGGCCGGTGAGGTGGCCTTGCTGGGTTCCGTCTGCGCCCGCCCCTCCACCTCCACTTGCGCAGGTGAGGGGGAGGCATTTGCGCGAGCAGGCACATGCACAAATGTTGGGAAACACCAGGAGCCAGCAGCCAGCCCCCGGCAGCACCGCTCTTAACAACCAGCACCGGCTGCACAGCATAGGATCAACCACATGCATGCATGCATGACACGCCTAACAAGTACACGCACAGCGCCCGACAGACAGTGCACGGCAGCGCGCGCCCCATTTCCTGCAATGCGAGTGTGCGTGTGCGAGAGCATGTGTGTGCGTGCGTACCGGCCACATGCTGCCGCCGCTGGTGGATCGCTGGATGAGCTGCAGGTGCGTCAGGGCGGTGAGGCGTGACAGCGCCGCGTGCAGGTCCAGCGCCCCGGCGTCCAGCCTGGCGGTGATGGAGAGCGAGTTGAGGGCGGTGAGGTGGCCCAGCGCGCCCAGGCAGCAGCGGTCCAGCGCCACCGGTAGCTCGCTGGTGCTGGGCAGGCTCCACGACCACCAGGGGGGGCGGTGGGCGGGAGGAAGGAGAGGACCGACCTCCTGCTGCTGCCCTCCAGGCGCTGCTGTGTCGTGAGTACTAGTGCTGGGCGGATAGCAGGGCGGCACCAGCGGGCGCTGGCACTCCTGCAGTGCATGGCACCGCATGGCATTATTGCACAAAAGCAACACAGAGGTTTGTGGTGAAAAACATGCAGGCGGGCAGGCGGGCCTACAGAAAGACAGCATGTGGAACAAATGTGACGCAGGCAGGTGGGGGCAGGTGGTGCATGTGGTGCATGTGGCATGTCACTACCTGCACCGCTAGCGCCTGCCTGACATCCACAGTGCGGCGTAGGGTGCACGCATATACACCAGCAGCGCCCCTCGCCCCCTGGCCGCGTCCCCTGGCTGCCCGAGGGCTGTGCATCCGCACTTCCGCACCTGTACTACGGCCAGGCGTGTGCAGCTGCGTGCCAGGTGGCTGACGCGCAGCAGGCCGGCCAGCAGCACGTCCTGGTCGGCGCACCAGCCGCGCAGCTCGCCGCCAACCGCCACACGCACCGACTGCACGCGGGGGAGGCGCGGCGCAACGTGCGGCAGCGCCGCCGCCCACCCGGGCAGCGCCTCCCTGACCTGCCGCATCACGGCGCCTGTGTTGCGCAGCAGGCGGCTGGCATGTGACTTGCGGTAGATTGCCCTCAGCGCCAGGCTGCCATCACCACAGCGGGCGCGCAGCCCTGCGTCACTGAGGTTGATCGGCAGGTCGAGGTGGGTCAGCGCAGGCATGATGCAGTCGTGCCAGTGGCGGCAGGTGGCGGAGGCTGCCAAGAGGTCAGCCAGGCCCAGACCGTACTTCACGTGTTCCTGAGCAACCTGCTGCAGCACTCCTGACACGAGGGCCTGCCAGGCGTTAGGCAGCTCGGGCGTGCCGCGGGGCGCGGCAGCCAGCAGGCGGGCGGTGGCGTCCTTGCGCCTGCTCCGCCGTCGCTTCGCCTGACCCGGGTGCTGGGAAGGTTTCTTGCTGGCCTGCAGGAGCCAGCCAGCACACAGGTGAGGGAGGGGTGCCTTGCACGGCAGGGCATTCGCAAGCGCCGGATAGGTTAATCCTAAACCCTAATAAGCTTGATAGGGTTCTGCACTCGTGCATCATCAACACGCGCGGCAGACGCGGAACTGGGCAGTGGGACAGAGCCTGGGCCTGAAGCTGGACGCCACCAGGGCAGCAAAGCTGCTGCCGGTGCACACATAGGTGGCAACATGGGAAGTAGGGTCCAGCACAGGATAGGATTTGCAGGTTGCGGCGCCCACTCGCCCGCTTCTGCTCGCCCTATAACGACAGCAGCGGCTACTTGCTGTGTGCCCTTATGCCGTCTGCCCCCTGAGCCGGATGCGGCCTAGCGGCTGGGTATTGGCAGGGGCAGCCCCCCTTTTCACTCCATTCCTTGACTTCATAAACCCATCGCCCGTCACCCCTTCAGCTTGCGCTTGCTGGAGCGCTGGAGCACGCACTCGCACCTCTGATGACCCTGCGTTCTGCTGGTTCTCCCCCCCCATGGAAGGCAATCACCAGCGAGTTTTCCAGAGGTTGACTCCTCATGCCATCACCCTGTTTAACGCTCCCTCCTTTGCGTTGCGCAAAACCCTAACCGCCAAGCCACAATCGGAAGTGGGGTTCAGGGATCCAACGCCACCCTGCGCAAGCTCAGGTTCAAAATGCACTCAACTCACCATCTGTGTATACAAACGCTCGGCTGCGATGCAGAGTTGTCCATCTGAGCTTTCGGTTTGGCAGGATGGGCCGGTGCTGGGCCCACAGTCCGCAACGTCTAGAAGTCCTTGCTCAGCCTGCATAAGACAGCGCATACTGCAGCAGCTAAACACATGACACCAGATACTAAAGAGATTGTAAGTGCCAGCAGCGAAACTCATTTTCATGGTTTTCACATGCGGTCGTTGCAACCGTCTGGCTTGCGTTTCCAACCCACCTTGCTGGCGCAAACAGCCGCGCTGGGGGTGATGTCTGTGCTAGGAGCAAGTGCCACGAAACAGGTGGTGGTGTACAAATCCATTCTGAGCCTGGGAGTCCAAGTACTGATTGACAGACGAGGACACCTTTGTAAAAGACCTAGACTAGGCTCGAGCCCGAAGGGCCTTGCGAGAGTGCCAAGCTCTATCCCAAGGTTCTGAGCTTCATATTCTATCATTCTATATATTCAAAGCCCGCATGCTTCCATCCAGCTGGCCTGGCCCAGGAGGCCCTAGGGCCTGTCTGCATGCCATCACTAGAGTGATCAGGCCTTGCGCGGAACTGCCCGCCCCGCCGGCGCTCCCTGGAGCACTTTCAGATCCATCTCTTCTGGTTCTTGACCGCTTGGGGCAAGGATGCAACACACCCTCTTTGCCATCGCGCCTACTCTGCCACTTGCCTGATCCGTCACTGTTCTACACTCGTACCTCTTGCCGTGTGAGCCTCACTACCTGTAGGGCCGCATGCGCAAGCGCGTAGCGGCTTTGAGACTAGCTCAGCGGTTTTCCAGATAGCCCCCTGAACAAGATGGCACTCCACTTTCATTCACAGCAGGCGCTTTACAGGGCCAGCGCAACAGCGCCAGTTCCCCACGCTGTACTCCTGCCACCGCGTGCCAACATCATTCCAGCAGGAGCGTACGCAAGCACGTCGTCCAGCCCGTACTCCTTGCAAGGGGCACCACTTCGCGCGAGCAGGATACCTGGGACAAGGAGGCAGCTAGCGCCTGCAAAGGCAAACCTATTCGACCAAATTGTGTACACTGAGGGTTACGTAGAAGCAGAGGAGCTGCAAGGGATAAGACTGGTTGTTGATGAAACTGACACTCCGCAATTTGAATACCTCGTAAAGTGGAAGGTAAGCCTCTAGTTGTTGAATGTTTTACGCGGGAACAAAATCCGGCATCAGTCCCTGGCAAGCGTTTAATCTTTGGTTGTGTTTTGGAAGCAGCTTCTCTCTGTCCCAGGAAACACACAACGGCACCGCTTTGCTGTTATCTGAACTGTGCCATATGTTTGACAATCACCCTGACTGTCCGTGCGTGCCGTTTCCGTTTCTATGCAGGACGGCGAGGACTTGACCTGGTGCGTGGGTCTGGGTTTGTACAGACCTGGAGGTTCCTTCTCGTTATTATAGCTCTGATTCGTCTGTAGTCAAGGCGTTGCGTCCTCTTAACAGCAAGCGTATAGCTGGTGCGTGCAGCTCTCGTGACCCTGCTGGTGCGCTTTGCCTGCAGGGAATCGTCAAAGAACCTGTCAGACGACCTTATCCGTGTGTATGAAGACAAGTGGTGGAACGCTGCACGCAAGGTACTCCTGCCCTGCTCTGCTTCGGTGTTGCACAGCAACTGGCAACTGCTCCTAGTTTCTGACAGGGTTTGCCGGCCTGAGCTGTGGGCCGGCATGCTGCCTGTGAGCCTTTGGCTGAGGAGTGGAGCATGACAGCGTCATTGTCGCGTGTGGGTGCAGGCTGACCTGGACGTTATGATCGCCATGCTCGGGGGCGGGCGAGAGGTGTTGGCCAACGCGATAGATGAGAACCGGCGCAGGTGACCCTGGCAACCATTTGCATCTTCAGTTGAACAGTGCTGGTCCGTTTCGTGCAAGGCTGGTGTTGTGCGCTGTGGATCCTGGCGTACCAACGTGGGCTGTGCGTGTGCGCGCAGTGCACTTCACTTTGCGGCCGGCCTTGGCAACCTTGACTGCACCAAGCTCCTCATTGAGGCTGGCGCTGATCTCAACCTGCAGGACAAGGACGGTAAGATCCCACGCTGCCAGCCAGGCCGCATCAGCGACCCTCATGCATGCAGCGCGTGATTGATAAAGATTCATGGTAGGATGTCTGATGCATGCATTCCTGCGCACACACATACAATCAGGGGATGGTTGAGGGGGGCGGGGGCGTCAGGGGACACAGCGCTTGGGCTTGCGTCGTGCGGCATGCATGTGTTGCGGGAGGCAGCACAGGGGTGCAGGGATGTGTGTCAGCGCTGCATCTACATGCAAGCGCTATGCAGCTCGGCATCCCTGCATGCATGCAGATGCAGCCGAGCTGCGCTGATGGTGCTGCTGGCAACAGGCACCCCGCTGCTGCCGCATGCCACCGCCAGAACCACGATCCAACTACAGCTGAGCACTGCTCTGCCGTGTTCTGAGTGCTCGTGCCAAGCGGCAGCTGCGATCCCCAGCACTGCATTTGCCCGCTGACCCCAGCGTGAGCGTCAGGCAGGGGCTGCTGCGTCGAACACCGGCCTCGCCTCGTGGCGGTGTGGGTGCTCTGCGTCATGTTTGGGTGTGCAGCTGCTAACCATCATGATGCCTCGTGCGTGGCGTGTGTTGTCCTGCCGTGCCGCCACGCGCAGGCTTCACCCCGCTGCACATGGCGTCGGGGTACATGCACACGGCCATCATCACGGCGCTGGTGGAGGCGGGCGCTGACCCCGAGCTCAAGGTGAGGCGAGGCGGCGGCGGCGGAGGAGGAGGCAGCATAGCACAGCACAGCCATGCCCAGGGCGGGTGCTGGCAGCCCCGCGAGTGTACAAGAGCAGTGTGGAGGGAGGGGGCGCATTCATGCATGGCAATTGCTACACCCTGCGTGAGGGTGTGGATGTGGGGTGGGGTGGGGCGTGGGTTGGGTTGGGTGCAGCCCACCATGCTGCCTCCTGGCATGTGCATGCTGTGAGGGGAGGTGGAAGATAAGTAGCTCGGACGTGGGAACGGTTGTCTTTGTTGGGCCTGCTGCTCCGCACCATGGCCTGAGCACCCTGTTGCCTTGCTGTGTCGCGCTGCGTGTGGTGACCGCATGGTGCCTCCTCGTGTGTGCGCTGCTGACGCGTGGCTGTGGTGGCATGGTCGCGGGCGCGCAGGACAACACTGGCCGCAACGTGGTGACGCTGGTGGACAACCTTCGCGGCATGATGCCGCTCAGCCTAGGCACCATCCAGCGCCGCCTGGCACTGGAGGAGGTGGCCAACACGCTCACCGACAGGTGGGTGGTGGGTTGCGTGGGTGGGGGGCTGCTGCATGCTCAGTGAAGGTGTGTGTGTGCGCAGGGGTGAGCGTGTGCATGTGGATGCGTACGGTGTAGGGGTGGGTGAGCTGTGTTGGCAGGGTCGCGAGGCGCCGCTGGCGGCTGGCGGCTGTCAGCTGGTGGACAGCGATAGGGTGCCATGTGGAACTGTCTGTCGATTACTGGTGGTGGCGGCAGGAGGGGGGTGGCCGGTGGGCCAGCGATGTTTATGCGGACTTGGGTCAGCACGGAGCAGGCCGTTCAGTTGGACCGCACGCCAACCTGTGCAACGCGGGGCCAGTTCCTCACCTCCCCGACCGCGCCCCTCACCCACCACAACACAACACACCCCTCACTGCGTTGCGCTGCCCTGCCCCTGCACTGCGCAGGCTGTACGACGAGGTGGAGCCGGCGCGCATCCTGGAGGTGCGCACGCTGCCCTCGCCGCCGCTGCCTGAGGGCGCAGACCCCGCCGCAGCGCCGCCCCCCCGGCGCGAGTTCCTGGTGGCCTTTGACGACGGCCGCGACGACGAGTGGGTGGCAGAGGGCGACGTGAGCGCCGAGGTGCTTGAGGACTGGGCGGCGGGGCTGGAATACGCCACCGCGGCGGCGGTGCTTGACGTGGTGCAGGTCGGCACGGAGCGGCGCTTCAAGGTGCAGTGGGAGGACGGATACCCGGTGAGTACCTGGCAGTGGGTAGGCAGCAGCAGCAGCAGGCGGCAGCAGGCGGCGGGAGCGAGGCAGTACGGCGGCAGCAGTGTGGCGGGTGCGGCATGGCGTCATGAGCGGCTGAGAGTTATGTGGCATGGTCAAGCTGCTGTCCTGCTGACCAGCGCGCATCCTGCCTGCCTTGTCAGCACAGAAGGACAGTGTAGGTGACACAGCAGGCCACACGCGCCGTGTCCTGTCCGTGCGCGCTCACATGCAACGTCCTATCTGCCCTATCCACCCCTACCCGTGTGTTGCTGCTGCTGCTGCTGCTACCGTGCAGGCGTCGTGGGAGCCTGAGGAGCACCTGCCTGCTGAGCTCATCACGCTCTTCCAGCAGCAGAACCCGGAGCTGTTCAGTCAGCGCACCGACCCGCTGACCGCCTCCTCAGCGGCAGCAGCGGGCGGCTGGGCACCCGAGTATGAGACCCAGTACGCACCGCGCGCTGCAGCTGCCGCGGCCTCCGCTGCCGCGCCGCAGGCGGTGTCCCTGTCAGGCATGAACGGCCATCACACCAACAACGGGCTCAGCAACGGCGCCGCGGCAGCGGTCAAGGAGGGCAAGCAGGCAGTGGCGGTGTGATGCCACCAATAGCGCCTCTTATGTACACCTCACCTGCTTGGCTGTCCGCAGCGGGGCATGTGCTGCATGGCGCCTACCTACCGGGCGCACCTACCTACCTACCTACGCGCAGTTCTGCGACGAAGCAGCCGCTTTCGGGCAACCTGTGCTGGATTGAGAGGCGTTTGCTTGTGAAGACGCTTGCCGGGCTGCTTGCTTGTCGGTTTGCCTGTGCTGGGTCAAGTTGTCTGCGGCATCAACTAGCGTGCGCTTCGCTACCGTTTTGCCTTACGCTGGCTGGCTGGGTCACACACTGACAGGCCATGGGATGTGTTCATAGATGCATCTCGTCAAGCGAAGGGTCAGGGAACAGCATTTGCACACACGCAACGATGTGTAAGCCAGCAGACGAGCAGCATGTGTCAGCGCGTGCTAGTGGCCGCTGCTCTGCCTGTCACCGGCATGTGCCCAAGCATCACAGTTGAGATGACCCAGCCTGCATGGCTTTTATCGGTTGGCTTAGGTCCACCAGCCGGCAGGCTGTGTGCCACGAGGCTGCCCGCAAGCATTCCTGCATGGCCTGCGCAGCACGCCTGCTCTGCCAGGGTGCATCATGTCATATGCGCTGGCCCTCGTGAGGTCCCCTGCGCGCCACCGCCAGGCAGGGCAAGCGTGCTGTCCCAACACTCTGTATCTATCATCTTGCCTCACTGGTGTGCTGCATGGCAGTATTGCCAAGCAGCACCAAGCAAGTGGTGTGGTGCAGGTAATTTGGCAGCCACGCATTTGTAAGCTACGCCGGGGCATGCGTGTGACTGTGATGGGTTGTCAACCATCACCAGTCCAGGCCGATGGGCAGCGCCTGGCAAAGCTCACGATGGCGTTGATTGCGTGTGCGAGCAGCTCAGACCTTACACCTTGATCGCACCTCACCTGACCGTGCATCGCGGACTTGTGATGGGAGAGGGTCGAGGCCATGAACAAAGGTCAACATGAGACATCTCAGGTGAGCGCACCTGCGATAGACCGCGTCAGCGGTGGCATGACGAAACACATTCCCCATTGCATTAATGCATCACCAGCAGCAGCACCAGATAACCTACGGTATCCACTGATGGCAGGCCACAGACCGGGCAATCATTAAATCATACGCCACCAGTTTGGCGCTGTCGCGAAACTTCCGCGGTGCAGCATTGCATACGCAGGCTCAGCAGTTGTCGTGAGCAATCCTCGATTGGCGACGCAGAGATGCGTGCGCTGTGTACGTCTCAAGGCATGCTACACGCAACAGCATGCCCTCCAGCTCAGATGCCCGTCCTTGCAATTGGTAGGCGCACTGCGACAATCACGATTTGCTGAGATGCTTAGATGCTGATCTCTTCACAACTGACTCTGCATCCAGTGGCCTCGTGGCCGTCAGGGGCAACCTCCCAGACATCGCGTCGCCCTCATGTGACAACTGCCTGCGCCCTGCCCTGTTGGTGAAAAACGGTGTACTGCTGCTTTCACAACTAGTTCCAAGCAATTGTACACGCGCCAGCAACGTCTTCGCAGGCTTACACTAGTTGGGCATGCGACAGAGCCGGCAGATGAGACGCGCATGCTGGGTGGTGAGCTCATGAATGCCACTCTGCTGTGGCGCCCAGCCGACCCTCACCCGCAGCAGCTCGTCCGCTTGCAACTTCAAACGGTGAGAGATTCAAGTCCACAGTCGCTGTGCTGCGTGTGTGTGTGACCCCTTCATCAACACATCACTCACCTCATGCATTACTGGTATGGTGCTTCTCCTTTAGGCTCAGTCACACTGGAGGGCGCTCGGCACGTCGTGCTGTCCGTGCCGCTGCTATCGCCCACTATAATCCGCAAAAAAATCAATGTTTGCAGTAGCAGGTGTGTGTGCCCATGGCGCCCATGGGGCTATGCAGTGTGGTTCCCTGGGGGGTGTGCAGTGTGCGTAAGGATAGGCACTGCACCTGACGTTGACGAGCGCGGTGTCTGGGCTGATCCTGCGAACAACGGTGCGTGACCGCACATGGCAGTCAGCATCATTTCGCCAGCAGCTGTCAGTGCACGGCTGGCTGCTTTGCACCTGGTGTGGGTGCCGTGCATTTTGATAGATGCCACCTTTGACACACCGAACGTGACTGAAGCCGTCACAGCAGGGCGGGCTCATGCGTACGGTACATATGTATGGCTACACAAGCTGCGTGCGGCATAACATGCACACACACAAGCTCATAGGTCGCACCCATGGCTGTCTCTACTTGTCCATCCAGCACAGCCTGGTGTACTGTAGTGCATGTGCGCATGCACGTTCAGACACCGCTTTATGCTGCTGGTCAGAACCTCTGTATGATGAATCGCACATGGTGATGTGGCGCTTTAATGCCCGCACTACGGTCATTTACGAGCCATAGCACCAGGGCATCTTATCTATCATCATGTTGACTGTGGGCGTGATGATGCCAACTTTGCGACGCGACTGGTGATGGGCCATAGCCACAGCACCGGGACGCTGCGGGTGCCACCGCCTTTCCATTCAACTTCTTACCAAACAATGTAATGGAGCACATCCCCACACCCCGCCAGGTGTACAAGGGCGTGAAGCTGGTCTGCAGGCGCCGGCGTGAGTGCTACCTGCATGGCGTCACCGCCATGCAAAGCAGCACCCTGGCAATGCAGCTGACCGGCAGCTACGCTGCGTGGCCCTACCTCAACTTCCACCCCGAACTTCCTGCTCAGTTGATGCCTGACTGGTTCACGCGCCTCAGTGAGGTGAAGAGGCTGCACCTTGGCAGCCATGCAACGATGGCAGCCCTCGCCAGCTTTCGCAGCAGCGTACATGTGCACGCCACCCTCACGCACCTTTGTGTCGACCTCACGATTGCAGTCCTTGCCAGCCCTGTGACACAGGCCTCCAATTGTGCGACGGCGGTGGGGGCGGCTCATTTCCGAGGCAATCTGTCCAGCCTGCGCACGTTGGCCTTGCGGTGGAGCAGTACGCTTAAGGCCACCCAAAGCTTGCCAGCACCATGACACAGGTCGATTGCTGGGCAGCAGTAAAGCTTGCTATGGAAGCGGCACTGCCCAGGCCTGCTTGGGTCTGCACCGCCCCCATCGTGGCTCCTGCTATCATTCCACAGGCGCTGCACTGCACGTCCCTGCTGGCCAACCTCGCGTGCCAGGACCTGAGCCATGCCCAATGCTCGAGCCACATGCTGTGTAGCTTGTCAAAGTGCTGGGCAGCGCATCCCACCTTGCAGGCTTGACGTAACTGGGCCTGGCCGACAGCATGAAGTCAGAAACGGGCTGGCAGTCGCTGGCGGGGTCGCTAGCAACAACCACGCACTTAACCGCGCCATCCAGATTTCGGACCTGCCACGCAATCTTCTGGGCTCTCCTGTCTGGTCCTGGCTCATATCGTCGCCCTGCTTCGTGTCCTCGCTCCCTGAACCCGGCTGGCTGGGGTGATGTTGGCGCGTACGTCGCAGCGCCTCACCGCCCGTCGTCGAGCTGTGCGACACGCACGCTTCAGAGCACACGCCTTTCTCACCCTTCCTCACCTGCGTGAGCTGGACATCGGCATTTGCGCAGTACTCAGTACTGGATGTCCGGATGGACAGCCTGCGTGGTGCGCGTGCTCACCAACTCAGCGCACCTCCGCCTCAACAACTGTAACCGTTCCCGTCAAAAAAGCGGAAGCTGGGCCTTGCATGCAATGTACTGGACGCGGGCGTGGAGGTCGCAGCAATGCTCACTCGTGGCATCCACCTGCACGGCTTAACAAAGCCGCATCTGCCCAGGATAACGGGCCCACGGCATCGCTTTGCGGAGGTGTGGAAGCGCTGGCGGCTACCAGTGGCCTAAACGCACTGCCCAGGTGCTGAGCATCAACGGTTGGCTCATGCCAGGGCCCGTACCGCAGGCGCTTGTGCTGGCACTGCAGGCAAAGCACCTGAGCAGTGCAGTGAGCTTGCACTTGCCCAGCTGCTATGCAGATTGGCATGGCGTGCACCCGCTCGTTGAGCTGGTTGCAGATGCCTCTACCGCCAACCTCACCGGTCTGCGACAACTAGGTTTTGGTTTCATGCCAGGCCCAGCGACGAATGCTGTGGCGCTGCGAGCTGCAGCATGCACCCTGCTGTCCAGCACGTTGCTGAGCAACTGACGAGCCTGCGGGTATGGGGCCTGGAACTGGCCAGCTTGCAGCACTTCTACGTGCTGTTGTCCAGCGCATGGCACCTACCTGGCTTTGCTGTGTTGGGCACTGCTCAGCGCGCCGCCACGGCCATGTCATGCTTTCGCACGCTGGCGATATCATGCACGGGCTGTCCGCCCGCCCGGATGCCGCATTGCTATGTGGCGCACTGCAGGTCTCCACACACCTGTCTTGGCTGCGCTACATCTGCCTAGGCCATTGCAATGCTGGGTCGATGCGGCAGTTGGCTGTGGCTTGCCAGGCCGTACCGCGCCCGCAGAACATACTGATTTGTGCCTAGCTCGCAGCATCAACAACAGGGTCAAGGTGTGCATGGATATTTATTTGCATGGAGTGCTCCCAAACTCAATGCTCGCGCTGCAAACAGAATGATTGTGGGGCGGCACACCATCACAACATCCGCTGCGTGCGTCACAAGTACGCAATGATGCGTTGAAGCCACCCTGCCGTGTGCTGCTGTGTGACACGCTGGCTTGCGCGCCATGCTGCACCATTTGCTGCCATAAAATCACATGTCCCCAAGCATCTCACTGGCCCATTGACCAGCAGGCTTAGTCATGATAAACGACCGAATATTCCTGCAATATGGTAAGCGTCCACCCCTGAGAGCTGGCTTTGTGTTAGTTGGTGTTGGTGGCAAATCATGGCCAGCTTACCATATATGAAGCTGAAGCTCTTCCGTCACTCCCAGTGCTCGTAGCGCGGGTCTTCTCGCTGCTTCAACACCTGCTTCACGCTTCCATGCAAGGCACGCGCACGCAGTATGCACGCACGTGGACGACCGCGTATGTGGCTTGTTCATTGACACTTATCAAAGTGATGAGGCAGTAGGGGAGAACCAATTCCTTGATCAATAAATAAGTCAAACAAGACAGTAAACAGCAAGAGCCTGAGCCAAACAAAGGGAGCTGTACGTCTGCACGCATGCATATGAAGGGGTTCCTAGCACCGTTCCTAGGGACCGGATATGGGCGTGTATCCAGTGGCATTGGGAATCCCAACTGCGTTCCAAGCAGCGTGCCTACACTTTAGCCAAACGTTCTCAGTTTTCGTTCCTAGACGGCTGGGAACAGGTGGGCTGTGATCCCAAACGAATTGGTCAATCGTTCCTAGACACGTTCCTGACACCTTCCTAGGAGTGTTCCCAGCGCTCACGAATGCGTCTGACGGGAATCCCATGACACGCAGCTGGGAAAACACTGAGAACGCAATTGGGAAGGCTTTTCGCTTCTTGTGACTGGGACGCTTTGCCATAGCGGGCTTTGCCATGCATGTGGGCCTCATCCCCGGTTCATCCACCGCTGCGTCACCAACGCGATAGGCTGAGTGTGACAGCGATTCTTCAGGGCTAGTGCATAAGCATGTGGCAAGTTCAGGTCCGAGGATCACGGTATCGTTGTACTGGACAACGATGCCAGCTGTTGACATTAATGCCAGCTGCACCATGTAATGTTGCCAACTGTATGCCTCGTGCACCTCTTCACAGTTAAATCCTCGTCAACACCTGCTAGATGTCATCGACTTCAGAATATCACGGTGAACTCTTGGCATGTTCACTGTATTGCACGTGTATGGCTTGGTCCCGGTAGTCCCGGATGGCTTTCGTGGAGTATTCATAATGCAGGCTGGGCTTACTTGCAATGTCTGGCCGACTTTCTACAGGATCGCTCTGTCAATATAGGTGAGTTACACCCTGCGAGCACGTTGCCTTCGTCTTTTGCCTTTGCGATCCACTTTGCTACTTGGGCTTGGCTCTTGCTTGGCAGCACAAGCAAGTGGGCACCTCCCCTGGCATACATACTGCAGGCAAAAAGCACTTGGGTCTGCAGCTTGCCTTTGAAACTGATTGGGCCTAACGCTCGCTTGTTTACCGGGACGATGGGTCCTCACAGTCTCACGCGCTGTTCCGCCGCTGCACGCGAATGCGTGTATACGTGCAGTACATGCAGGCGACGTGCTAGGCGCTCATCACCAGCTCACCTCGTTGGTTAACTTCTGACCTCGCATAACAGGACAAGCGGGCGGGTGTATCCCAGGTAGGTGAGCTGTGCCCTTTGTGAGACAGTGCCTTATCTGGACCAGTACTAGTGTGGGCCGCCCTGGCGAGTTGGCTACTGTGTGAGTGCCGCCTATCTCTTGTGCTACTGGTATGACACGAGATCAACTGCCACCACAGCCTGCTTGTATGCACACCCAGCTAGCTTCAACTGCGCAGTGTGCAAATGCAGGCGATTGCTGGCTGCCTGGCTGCACGTGCCTATTTGTACTGCATGGAAGCGGGAAAACGGGTATGCATGCATGACCTGCCTGCCGTGCACACATGACACATTTGCCTGGGCTGTGTTAAACGCATACATATGTAGGTGAGCTGTATGCAACATGCAATATATAACAGTTTTCAATGGAGACTGTATGGTCACACGTGTCATGCTGTGCCTCGTTGCCTGTGTCCTCCTATGTCCACAACCCTGGCTGCAATGCACTGCTGGCACTAGAGGACTTTGGAGCCCATGGCGTCCCCCAGGGTGGCCCTGGGCCTGCTGGTCCTGCTGGCTGTCGCACCGTACAGCATGCTTGTTGCGGGTGACATTGCCCGCGACAGTGTGGACGATGATATCGTCACCTTCATCTCTACTTCAACCAAGGTGAGTGAGCTCAGCTGACACCCGGGTACTGTCGGGTTAATGGTGGCAGGACCATGGGCGGGACTACTGGGATACTCCGCCAGAACACTCCGCCATAACCTGTACTGGATACCGCTCTCGGGCCGAGCCTGCCTGGTGGGGCTGCTGCTGGGGCATGCTGGGTGCCTGCTGGTTATGATAGGCGGCGCACGAACTGCAAGGACAGTAAGCCATGCATGTGCACGAGTGGATGTGTGCAGACTCATGGCATGCATGTAGCATATGCGCATTGCATTGCCAGCTGCATGGCAAGCATCAGGTGAGAGAGAAAGAGAGATTACACCACCCGCACCAGGCAAGTTAGGTCAGTGGACTGACCAGCTATTTCACAGCAGACAAGGAATCAGCCAAAGGCTATCCGCATAACATAAAGTCGGCATGGGGGTGGAGGCGCTCTGATCCTCCATCAGCATCAGATGGAGTCAACAGCAGAGAACAGCGTCGGAAACCGTGCCCGCAAGGCAGCATCATGAGATTGCCTGCAATCCTAGATGCACAGCATTAGATAGGAGGGGCAGTGGCAGCAGGGGTAGGGGTGAGCCCTGCTTCCATGGAGCACACACGCACACGCACACGCACACGCACACGCACACGCACACGCACACGCACACGCAGTGCGAGAGGTGACAAGGCCTAACTGCAAACAGTTGTGGGATTAAATCTGGTTACCTGCTTCATGCGGCCAAGTTCGGCGACCGCAGACACCTGCGTATGGCCAATTTGGCAATCACTGCACAAGGGGAATGACAAGTGCAAGTCGTTATTTTGTTCCACACCTCGATTGCAGCACGGCGGCACGATCTTGCTCGAGGCACTCGTCTACAGGCTCGCTGGCTACATTGCGCTTGACTACGCCAACTCAATCGACGTGGGCGGCAGTATCACCGTGAGCGATGGCGTCAGTCGCCAGCCAGCAGGGCATGGAAACATGTTGGCACCAGGGCATGGCCCTGCCTGCTGGTGGTGCAAGTGCCTGTCCCTGCTGCCGTGTTGCTCGGCCTCAGGGGGTCAGGCTTGTCCTGTTCTGTCACCGCCTGTCTTAGCAGCGGTGTCCTAGCCTGTAATCATTCCCATCCAAAAAATAAAAGCGCATTGCTGGATGCGCTGTGGGAGTGGCTCCTGCCACATGGAGTGTGAAGGTTGTGTCGAGGCAACCGTGTCTGACCTGATGAGTGGGCTCCGGACATGCGGCAGTAGTAAAGCTCTCTTTGTTGTTATTGCCACTGGGCTCGCAGGTGACCATCGGTGGCCCTTCGAGTTCCATCAATGTCCCCGGCTACAATATCTTGAAGCCATTCCCTGTGGAAGTAACAACCGAGCTTGTGCCTGGCCCGTATCTCAAGCTGTATGATGCGGCTACGTACACGGAGGAGTGGCTGCAGGCACACAACGTGAGCGGTGATTGGATGAAAGCCGGCTGGTGTGCATTGTGCGGCAGGCTGCATGAGAGCATCACTTGATTGCACCAATTCTCTGGTCCTGCACCGTGCTGACAGCTGTTCTCTGCGCATGCCCCATCAGCTCTGTCATGTATCACTGGCGTCACACATCACGGACCTGTGGCGCGCTGCTGCCAGCGTCAGTGCTACATCATCTTGGCTATTGACCGTAGCTCTTGTGGTTGCCTCCTGCCATTCACTCACATGGTTGCAGAACAATGTTACCGCGGCAGGTCAAGCTTTCATCGATGCCCTGAGTGCAGGCAAGATTTACTTTGCGATCGACCTTAGCCTGGTCGACCTTATCCCTCCGTAAGTGAACCAACACATCCTGCTTCCCCGCATGTACCCCACAGGCGGGAGACAACTGACGTGCGTGGGGAGGGGGCTGTTTGGGGGGTGCCGTTGGAGGGGTTTGCCCAGCTGGGCCACCCTGGAAACTTGTGTATGTCTCTTGAGGTCTATAGTGGCTTAATGGTAGGTAGTTCCTGTTGAGGCAAACTTGTCCCGCCCTGTGAAATTCAATCCAGCGGGCGAAGCGGGTGCGATATGGCGTGGCGCTAGCAGTGGCTTAGTTAGCATGAACCCGCCAAAACGTGCGGGAAATGTCTGAGCGGATGCAGGATAGCACTGACAGTCCAGCAGTCCCTCTTGCAGCGCTGGCAGGTCAGGCAGTACAGGTCTCCCATACATCAGATACACCCACTCTTGCCCCAGTAGTGGGATGAGGGGCTACCCTGCCTGTGATCACGCCCACTGAACATCAGGCAGCATCCTGTTGTAGGTATGAGAGGATGAAGGCTTGCGTTCAGCTGTCACTTGCCCACACCGCCAGTGTCAGCTGTGTAAAAATGACAGCAGCAGCCTCTGTGAGGCCTACGCTGGCGTAGGCACAGCGCTGTGCATGCGGCTGGGTGCCCAGCCGGCGTGTACATACACGGACCGGATTGAGCTGTGCTTAACCCCTTTGTTGGTATATGGGACTGTGAGGGACCAGTATTACGAGAGTCTCTGCGCTGTGTTACATTGAGGGGTGAGGATTGGCGTCTGCCAATCCTCAGCTTATATACAGTCAGGGCGCTCAGCCATGATGCTGGGCAACATAAGCCCTGAGCCACATAAGGCAAGGACAACACCATAAGGCATGGCAGGCTATGTAAGCCAACAGTAGCAACCAGCACGGGCCAAGTCCCCAGGCCTTAGAACGACTAAGCCTCTAGCAGGTTCCGGAGCTACCGGATGAGTGAGCTTGCTGGACCTGTCCGGACTCTATGAGTTGCCGTACACACCTAACATCAACACCCTTGTGTGTACACACCCCAACTATACTTGGCCTAACCCCCTTCCCTGGCCCCGACTCTGCGCCCCAAGTCCAATTGACATAGTGCCCTTGCCTGTTGGCCGTCTGCTGCAGGGAGATCTGTGATTTCCTCACAGAATTTGTAAGTGGACCACAATCATTCATCTGCTGCGCAGCAGGCACCAGCATCCTGTCCCAAGTGCCCCTGCCTGACAGGGCAGATGCACTGCAGCCACATGTGTTGGTGGATTTGTATGCTGGTGGCAGTGCATGCGTGCCTTCTTGCCTGCAGCGTGCACAATTGTAGCAAGATGTGTGTGTGCATGTGCGTGTGTGTGTGTGGGCGTGTGTGTAATAGCCAGGCTGCCTACAGCGAATCCGGGTGACTGCACACAAGTGCAGTCACAGGTGGCCATCCGTGCTGGATGATGGTCTGTAGAGGGTGCATGCTGCAGCTGGTCCCTGCTGGTTTGCCTCTGCCGTGCTTGATTCGAAGCTGTGCATGTGTGAACCAACCTGCATCTCACGCAGGACCTTGACACCGCCTCCTTCAGTAGCGGGAGCGCTGCTGGTGCCGGCCGCAGGCTGGCGGCAGCCAACAAGCAGGGCCCTTACGCACCTCCCGTCACTGTCACCTTCCTGGGCTCTGATGTTCCGTTTGTGACCAAGCTGGATCTGTACGGTGCTGATCTCAAGGTGCGGATGATTGCCTGTATGTGTCATTATATGTTTTGTGGCCAGGAGCAGGGCACAATGAAAGTTAGGGACATCACCCTTAGCACCCACCCTCTCAACCCTTCAAAGATGGTATTTCCTGGATCCAACGCATTCAACACATTCCACAAGGTGCATATATTGCGCCATCAGTACAACCCTCACACGACTGGCCGTTGTGCAGCAAGGGTGGGCAGGCATGGGCCGCATGTGCTGACGGGATGTCCGCCTTGCTGGTTGTGCTCTTCCCTAACCTGGCTGTACAGCCTGCCCTGGTTGACCCGCACCAGCCACATGACGTCATGGTCTTGTAGGTTGAAGCAGGCGTGGTGATGATGCATAGAGGGGTAACGACCATGAATGCTGCTTACTTATGTTCTGCATGCAGCCTCTGCCTGGCGTGCCTGATTATGGAATCACCAGCAAGCGCAAGCCGGGCACCTCCTTCACCTTCACATCCATCCCTGCCAACACGGTTATCGTCTTTGGCGTTACTTTCCTGTCGGACAACGGCAAGCCGTACACCGTGTTCAATGGCCCGCCCGCTAACAACGCCGCCACAGACGGTGGCGTGCACTCCATTGTCAGCCGCCGGCGCACTAAAAGGTTCGGCTTCCGCTTCACTCCTGCAGCAGCTGGTCAATCAGCTGGCCGCAAGCTGCATGCTATATCAAGCGTTTTAGCGCTCTCGGATGAAGCAACCTTGATCATTAGCCCTATAATTGTATAAAACATTGGAATGTATAGGATAGATAGATGGTATGTGTTGATCAACAGTATCGAGAATAGATGTGTGTTTAAGGCAGTGATGCTGCACTTGGAGCAATAGGTGCTGTGTCACACTTTTTTTTCTGGGTTCCGATCAAGACTGTTTATGTCATAGCCTAGGTAGAATGGTGGGCTGATAGTGTGTAGCAACAGGCAGTCAACAGGCTGTGCTGCCCTATCTGAAATAGATATGTACATATCCAGGCAGTACGCCCAGGCTACCCACGCTGTACGTACCAGCGCGGTAGAGTATAATTTGGCACACCGGCAGCCAAAACGCGTACTCATGGCTTGACGGATGCATAGTGCACACAACACACGGAAAGCAGACTGCCGCCATGCATCCTTGGGTATATATACCCCCATATGTCGAGGCGCAGCCATCAGACGCTGCTCAAGTGCTTGCTATGACTTTGCGCGGTGGTCGAGTTCCGAATCCATGTGTATGAGTGCCTGGTATAGCAACACGCCTGTAACAAATCATCATCAGGTCACCTGTGGACCGCGCGAACTAGCATGTACCCCTGCCTCCTGTGCCTGGGCTGCGGCTTGCTCGTGTGGGGACGCCTGCTGCTGTTTGCGCTGGTGTCTTAGCGTGCTTGCCTCGTGCTTGTCTTGAGCGCGGCGGTGTCTGGTGTTGTATCGGGCAGCCTGAACCCGGCGGCCCTGTGTGTGCGTGCCCTCGCTGGGCCCTGACCCCGCGACGGTCTTGCTAACGCCTGGCTTGGATGCGGTGTAGTCTTGCCTGCTCTGGTGTGTGGTGTGCAGCCGCGCTGCTGTGCGCGCCCGTGCGCTCGTGCTGGCTTGGCGGCTGCGTGCTTTTTGGGCTTACCTCCAGCTCGCCTGCTGTACCGCTGCGCTGGGCGCTAGGCGGGCTGCTCCAGCCTTGCTTGTGCGCTTGCGCGCCTGCCACGCGCTGCCTTGGCGTGTCGCCGGAAGCGCTCCTGTCTGGCCTGACAGCGAGGCTGCCCAGCTCACCTGCCAGGCTGTATCATATGGGCTGGCCCTTGTGTGGTCCTCCACGCGCCGCCAGTGCAAGCGTGTTGTCCTAACACTGCATCATTTTGCACTGGACCTCGCTGGCATGCTGCGTGCAAGCATGGGCAACCAAGTGGCGTGGTGCAGGCAAACTGGCAGCCATGCGTTTGTAAGCTGCAGCCGGGCACATGCTATGCTGGGCACATGTATATGTGTATAAGCATGGTGGGCCCCCCCTTGGTGACACAACTCACAATGACGTATTGACGTTGCTCACATGTGCGAGCTGCTCAGGCCCTGATCGCCCCTCACCTGACCGTGGTTACAGACATGTGTGATGGGAGAGGGTTGAGCTGGGGGTGAGGCCATGATCGAAACTGAACCTGAGACACTGATAATGGACGTTTATGTTAGGTGAAGCGCGCATCAATAGTGGCAATCCAAGCTGTCACGTCCTCCTTGTGTGGCTGTACCACGCTACCCTGCATGACTCTGTTGCGCCGCACTGAGCCCTCGCTGCGTGCTAGCACTGGCTATGCATGCCTACTTCTAGGTTGGTAAGCCCCTTCCAGTCTCCCAGTCCCCACCTGGGAAGCGCATGGGCCGCTCGGGCGCCACGCTGGTGACGTACCATACATACACACATCAGTACGTAACATGTGCAGCACATGGTGTAGCACTACATTTTCCCGAGTTCGACGCTGATGGCATGGGTAGGAGGCAGGTAGGGGGCCCCACCTGCCCCGTTCCTGCCGCCTATCTGCCCCCTAGCTCTCCCCCCACAACATCACCCACCCCCACCCCCACTTCCGTCACCCGCCCCCGACCACTCATCTGACTTCTGTATATGAACCCTTGTTACTTGCAGACAGCGCCGCTTAGGTGACCGTGCCCCACACAAGCTTAATTGACCGTCAGCGGCAGCGTGCACCGTCAACAGTTCATAACGGCGATGTGGGCGTGCCTTGGGGCATGGGGTGTAGCCAGTGGCGCGGGCGCGGGTGTGGGCGTGGACTGGGGATGAGCCACATGCTGCAGTACACACCGCCTTTCCGTTCAAGCTCTTACCAAATGATGTGATGGAGCACATCCTCACACCCCGCTGAAAAACAGTGTGAAGCTCGTCTGCGAGCGCTGGCGTGAATGCATCATGCAGCATGCATGCATGGTCTCACCGCGATGCTAGCTAGGCATGCGAAGCAACGCCCTGGCAATGCAGCTGACTGGCAGCACTGCTGTGTGGCCCTATCTCCACCTCCACCCCGGACCTCCTGCTTGGTTGATTCCTGACTCGTTCACGCGCCTCGGCAAAGTTGAGGTGAACAGGCCCCACCTTGGCAGCAATGCAACGATAGCAATCCTCGCAAGCTTTTGCAGCAGCGTACGTGTGCACGCCACCCTCCGCACCTTTTTGTCGACCTCAATGGTTGGCATGATGACAGCGCTGCGGCACAGGCCGAGTGTACGACGGCGGGGATCATTTCCGAGCTGTCCAGCCTGCGCACGTTGTCCTTGCGGTGCAGCAGTACGTTTAATCTGCACCCAAACCTTGACAGCACTGCGGTGGAAGTCGATTACTGGGAGGCAGCAGTGCTTGCGCTCGAGTCGACACTGTCCAGCCCTGCTTGGGCCTCTGTCTGTCTCACCCATCTTGGCTCTTGCTATCATCGTCCTACAGGCGCTGCACTGCTCGGCCCTCGCCTTTCTTTTGTCCTTGTCCCTGTCTTTGTCCCGGCCGGGTTTCCGGGCCCCAGGGGGTCCGCCTCGTCCTGTCCTGTCACCACCTGCCTTGGCAGCGGTGTCCTAGCCTGTAACCGTTCCCGTCCACAAAAAAAAAAAAATACCTCATGCACCTTGACCTGAGCCACTGCCCGATGAATGAGCCGCATGCTGTGGAGCTTGGCAAAGTGCTGGGCAGCGCATCCCATCTTTCATTCTTGATGCAACTGGACCTGGCCGACAGCATTAAGTCAGGAACGGGCTGGCAGTTACTGGCAGGGTCGCTTGCAACAGCCATGCACTTATCGCGCATCCAGCTTTTGGATGTTCCATGCAATCGCTTCAGCTGTTCACGGCTCATACCCGCGCCCTGCTTTGTGTCCTCGCTCACCGGCCTCGACCTGGCTGGGATAATGTTTGCGCATACGTCGTTGCGCCTGGCAGTTGGCGAGCTGTGAGCAACGCTTCAGGACAAACGCCTTCTCACCTGCGCGAGTTGGAACATCAGCAATTGCTCAATACTCATGACGGGTGGTCATGACGGGTGGTCAGGACGGGTGGTGAGGATGGGGGCCAGCATGTGTGGTGCGCACCAACTTAGCGCACCTCCGCCTCACCAAGCTCAGTCTTGCATGCAATGCAGTGGACACAGGCGTGGAGGTTGAGGCAATGCTCACTCGCTCGTGGCAGCCACCTGCATGGCTTGATGGAGCTGCATCTGCCCAGGATACCGGGCCCACAGTGGCAGTTTGCGGCTGCCAGCGGCCTCAGCGCACTGCAGGTGCTGAGCACCAACGGTAGGCTCATGCCAGGACCGGTACCACAGGCGCTTGTGCTGGCGCTGCAGTCGAAGCACCTGAGCAGTGTAGTGAACTTGCACTTGCCTAGCTGCCATGCTGACTGGCGTGGTGTGCACCCGCTCGTTGAGCTGTTTGCGGATGCCTTCACGACAACCTTGGGTTTCAGTTCACGCCGGGTCAACCGACGAACACTGTGGTTCTGCAAGCCGCAACATGCGCACTGCTGTCCAGCACGGTGCTGAGCAGGCTGACGAATTTGCAGGTCCATGGCCATGAGCTGGCCAGCTTGCAACAATTCTGCGCACTGTTGCCCAGGGCACGGCACTTGCCAGCATCAGCTACAATGGCAGCAGTAGCTTCAGCACCTGGGACAACTCTGACTTTGCCGTGTTGCGCACTGCTCTGCGTGCCGCACGGCCCTGTCGTGTCTACGCGCGCTGGCGATACGCGGGCCATCCGCCCGCCCGGATGCCGCACCGCTGTGTGGCGCTCCGCGGGTCTCAACACATACATCTGTCTGCGTTGCGCTACACCTGCTTAGGCCAACACAATGCTGGGTTAATGCGGCAGGTGGCTGTGGCTTGCCAGGCCGTACCGCACCTGCAGGTCGTACTGATTTGTGCCTAGCTCCCATCAACAAAAAGTCAGGGTGCGTGGATGTTTCTTTCGCATTAAGTGCTCCCAACCTCAATGCTCGCGATGGTGCGAACAAAATGATTTGTGGGGCGGCACACCATCACACGATCACCTGTGTGTGCCACAAGTGTGTCATCTGTCGGTTGAATCCACCCTGCTGTGTGTTGCTGTCAGACACGCTGGCTTGCCTGCCATACTGCACAGTTCGCCGCCATCAACTCAGATGTCTCTAAACACTCTTACTGGCATGCTTAGCCCTCCACACCCCAATCTTAGCATCAACTCCATTCCCATGCAGATGCAGACTGCTTTCCACAGAGCCTATATATAGGGGGCATAAAACCCACAGAATATTCCCACAGGCATGATAAGCGTACGGCCGCTAGTGGAGCGTACTCAGTGTTGGTTGCAAATCATGGCTTGGTTGCCATATATCAAGGTGAGTCGCATCCGTCCCTCCCAGACCTCGTAGCGCGGGTCTTCACGCTGCTTCAACACCTGCTGCTTCACGCTTCCATACAAGGCATGCACGCGTAGTACGGCACACGGACGGGTACGCGGCTTGCTCTTTGGCACTTGTCAAAGTGATGAGGCAGTAGTGGAATACCAATTCCTTGATCAAGAATCAAGGCAAACGAAACAGCAAGTAGCAGGAGCCTGAGCCACATAAAGGGAGCTGTACGTCTGCACGCATGCCTGCGGGCCTTCATCCACGTACGGTTCATCCACCGAGCTGCGTCAATTGCTGCGTCACTGGCTGAATAGGCTGAGTGGAGAGCGATTAGTCCGGACTAGTGCATGAGTATGTGGCAAGTCCGGGTCCGGGGACACTGCAGATATCGTTGATTCTGGCCGCGGCCAAAACGATGCCAGCTGTTAATATTACAGCTGTGATGTCGCCAACTGTGTGTCTCGTGCACCTCTTCACAGTCAGATACCTCGATAACAGCCCCTAGAAGTCCTCGACTTCAGAGTGGATATCTACAAGCACGCTGAACTCTTGGCAGGTTCACTGTACTGCACGTGTATGGCTTGGTCCCGGATGGTTTTCGTGGAGTATTTATCACGCACGCTGGGCCTGCAGTGTGAAGTCCACCGTCTACAGGAGCGTTCCTGACAAGATAGGTAAGTTGCACACATCAAGCACGTTGCCTTCGCCTTTTGCCTTTGCGATCCAGTTTGCTACTTGGGCTTGGCACTTGCTTGTGACACGCAAGCTGGCATATATACTACACGCAAGAAGCACTTGGGTCTGCCTCTTGCCTTTGAAATTGATTGCTCCTAACTATGACTTGTTTATCGGTACGGTGAGTCCTCATCACCTCATGCACTGTCCGGCCGCTACACGCGCGTGCGTGTATGCATGCAGGCGACGCGCCAGGAGGTCATCACCAGCAGTTCACCTCATTGGCTACACCCCGCCCCCTTGTGTCATTTTTGCGGAATCACACCGTGGAACTTATCCCAGGTGAGCTGAGTGCTTGCTGAGGCAGTGACTTACCTGCCAGGTCGGTGCATTGTATGGGCCGCCCCGGCGAGTTGGCTGTCGTGTGTGGTACTGCTGGTCTGACACGAGGTCAAGTGTCGCCACAGCCTGCCTGCCTCAATCCTGCCTCACTGCATACTACCCACCTTGCTTCACCTGTGCAGTGTGCAAACGCAAGTGATTGCTGGCTGCCTGGCTAGCCTGGCTGCTATGAACGTACACTTGCCTGCGTAAGATAACTGCATGTATCGCATGCATACCCGTTTTCCCGTGTGCACAACCTGCCTGCTTGCTGTGACACGTTTGGCCGGGCTGTGTTCAACGCATACATATGTGAGACGTATGCAATATGCAGTATATAACAGGTCCCAACCGACACTGTAGGTACAGTCATGCAGTGTGACGTACAGGTCTGTCACTCACGCTGTGCTTCTTTGCACGTGTCCTCCTATGTCCACGACGCTGGCGGCAACGCACTTCTGGCTCTAGCGGACTTTGGAGCCCATGGCGTCCTCCGTGGTGGCCCTGGGCCTGCTGGTCCTGCTGGCTGTCGCACCGTACAGCGTGCTTGTTGCGGGCGAAATTGCGCGTGACAGTGTGGACGACGATATCATCACCTACACCTCAAGCACTACCAAGGTGAGTGAGCGCTGATCACAACCGCGTCCTGTCTGGTTAGTGGTGGCAGGAACATATGCGGGATTGGTATGCACCGCTCGAGCACTGTACTGGATACCGCTCTCTCGGGCCGAGCCTGGTGGGGCTGCTGGGGCATGCTGGGTGCCAGGGCGTGGCCGAGTGCCTGGGTGGGGTTGTGGTATGACATGCGGCGCAGGAAGTGCAAGGACAGTAAGCCATGCATGTGCATGAGTTGATGTGTGCAGACTCATGCATCATGCATGCATGCAGTATATGCGCATTGCATGGCAAGCATCAGGCGTCCGTGGATTGCCGTGCACTCCAAGACGCATGCACAGCATGCATGGGAGAGGGGCATGCATAGGAGAGGGGTGGGTGCCTCCATGGAGCACACGCACACGCACACGCAGTGCGAGGCAGGGGTGACGACGCACAACCACGAACGGTAATGGGATCGGTTCTTGTTACCTGCTTCATGTGCGTGGCCAAGCAAGTTTGGCAATCACAGCACATAGGGAACCTGCCACGTGTAGCTACGTTTGGCAATTGCTGCAGATAGGGAATGCCACATGCAAGTTCTTATTGTGCTCCGCACCACACCACAACTGCAGAACGGCGGCACGATCGCGTTCCAGGCACTCATCTACAGGTTCAGCGGTTACGTCGCGCTCGACTACGGCAACAGTGTGGCCGGCGGCATCACCGTGAGTGGCGTCATCATTCAGGGCATGCAAACATGCAGGCAGGCAACATGGCCCCGCCTGCTGGTACACGTGCACTGGTGAACGCGCTGTGGGAGTGGTTCCTCCCACAGAGTGTGAGGGCTGCTTGCCAGCAGGGGCAACCGTGACTGACGTCGAGTTGGCTTCGGACATGCGGCAGAAGTAAAGCTCTTCCTCCCTGTTGCTAATGCTACCTGGACTCACAGGTGACCATCGGTGGCCCTTCAAGCTCCATCAATGTCCCGGGCTATACCATCTTGAAGCCATTCGTTATCGAAAAAACAAGCGAGCTCGTGGCTGGCCCATACCTCAAGCTGTATGACGCTGCCACGTACACGGCGGAGTGGCTGCAGGCATACAACGTGAGTGGTTATTGGATGAAAGCCGGCTGGTGTGCAATGCAGCAGGTTGCAGCAGGTTGCAGCAGGTTGAACGTGACTAATCAAGCATGACTGCACTTCTTTTATTGTCCTGCATTGTCCTGCACCATGCTGACAGCTGTTGTCCATGCATTCACCGTGAGCTCATGCATCATGTCACGGAGCTGTGGCCTGCTGATGTCAGTGTCTATGCTACATGAGCTTGGCAGCAGCAGGCCATTCACAGTGATCCTTGCGGTTGCCTCCTGCCATGCACTCCCATTATTGCAGAACAATGCTACCGCGGCAGGTCGAGCTTTCATCGGTTATCTGAATGAGGGCAAGGTGTACTTCGCAATCGACCTGAGCCTGGTCGATCTTATCCCTCCGTAAGTGACTGGCACATCCTGCTTCATTCCCCGCATGTACATCACAGGGGGGGAGACATGTGATGTGCGGAGGGGGCTGGTTTGGGGGTGCCGTTAGAGGAGTTTGCCCCACTGGACCACCCTGGAAACTTGTATAGGGCTTGTACATGTCCTAAATGCCAACAGTGCACGTGACGATAGGTTGGTCCGGTGGGGCGAACTCGTCCTACTGTGCATTTCCATCCAGGGGGTGCAGGGGATGCCGCATGGCGCGGCCCCGGCAGAACCTTAGCATGTGCACTACCGACATGAGCGGAAAAAGTTGGAACGGGTGCAGGACAACATGCTCAGTTCAGCTGCCACTCTTGCAGCGCTGGCAGGTTAGGCAGTACGGTGTCCAACATGGAGCGACGTACCTTGGCACGTAGTTGAGAGGGGCTACCCCTTTGACCACGACCCTGAACATCCGGCAGCATGTTGTATAGGTATGAGAGACGAAGGCCCAGCAGGGTTTGGCTGACACAGGCACTGTTGGCAAGTGACAGCTGTGTGACAGCAGCCGCAACACCCGCTGTGAGGTCCATGGCATACATAGGCCAAGCATGTGGCTGGGTGCCCAACTGGCGTGTATATTACATTGGCCCTGATTGAGCTGTGCTTGAAGCCTGTGTGTACAGACCTCAATACTCGCCCTAACCCCTTCCCCACCCCTGGCCCTGCGTCCCATAGGGGAGTCACCCCCCCACGAGCCAAAATGCCCATTTTGCATGCCCTGGTTAGGGGTCACCGCCCGCGAGTACCAAGATGGGACCTTCACACATGGTTCAGGGGTTGCCTAAGGACCCCACGAACCATGTTCCCATCTTGGTACTCGCGGGCGGTGACCCTGAACGCTCACCTTGAACACGCACCCCCCGGCAGCGGCGACGATGAGCATGATCGGCGGCACCTCTGCCAAAACTTCGTCAAATCGAGCCAGGGAAAGTGCTACACGTAGCTGGTAGGTCACATAACACAGATCTGTGCTTGCATGTGTGATCACGTGTACTGCAGAGTCTCCAATACAACTGTACTGCTAGAGCATGCACATGCCACCAAGAGGCCATAAGAGCAGGCATGGTGCATGCAGGACGTATAACAAGACCTAATTGAGTTTCCCTTGGCCTAACATTTCTCCCAAGTCAGGCTTGGGGTCTGTGCAGGGTCCACATGGCCGCGCCAAAGGCTACCCCCTGCTGACCGTGACAGCGAGCACAGTCAGTGGCAAACATCTCGAACCTGGGTCAACTCAGCTGGCGATAACCTGGCATGAGCAGCTGGTTGTTATCATAGTATAGTGCTGGGCTGCAGTAACTGGCTTGGCATCCCTGTCGCAGCGTAGCACCACTGAGAGTGTTGGGTCAGGCCCAGCGCAAGTCTCGGCTTCACCGTGCAGCTCTGCCAGATTTGCCTCAAATCACTGTTGTGGGCTCACATTGGTTTTCCAGCACTCAGCTCCCCACCGCGGCCTGCTTTGGGGTTGCGCGACGTGCACGATGTGGTTGCTGCGCCAGGAGGGTCGCTGCTTTGTGGGCTAGCTACCGCTGCCGCTGGCATTCAATGATGTTGTCTGCTTTATACTGCCAAGCATTTCTATGCTGCAGCTTGGCAGCATCAAGCGCTGTCTGGCGCTCAAGCGTGTCGAAACCAGAATGACAATGCATGGCGGCAGAAACTTGAAGGAGTTTCCGCCTGTGAGCACCTGAACTCCAGCCAGAAGCTTTTCTAACAACATAGTGGATGTTTCGTACACCAGACAGCAGTCCTGGTCGCTAGGCTCAGCCATTTCCAGTGGTCATGTGGCAGAGGAGCAGGTGTTCCCCAGTTAGTGGTATACGCAGACCTCGCTGTGCGCTGCAAATTTACAAAAGTATTCTTTTAAGTATAAAAATGTTTTCGGTCGCTTCGGGGACTCGAATTAGCGCCGTCGAATCGGGGGTAACATGTTTTGGGTTTCGAGCCAGTGCCCCCTACCGAGGTGACCCCCCTATGCCTGCGTCCCGAACACAATCAATGTAATGACGTCGCCTGTTGGCTGCCTGCTGCTCTGCAGAGAGATCGGTGCTTTCTTCAAAATATTTGTAAGTGGACCACGATTATACACCGGCTGCGCAACAGGCACCAGCATGCCTGCCAAGCACCCTCTCAATTACCCTCTCATGGCCTGACAGCCACATATGTTGTATGCTGCTGGCAGTGCATGCGCGTTTCCTGCGCGCAGCGTACCCGTAGCAAGATCCTTCAGCACTACTGTCGTGCAGCTAACAGCCAGGCCTCCTACACCGCCTTCCTATGATGCATTTGGTGCAAAGCAGGATGACTGTTACCGAAATATAGTCACCTACCTGTGGCGGTGATCGGCAATGGATTCATGCTACAGCTGGTCGCTGCCGGTGCATCTTTCCTGTACATGTGTGCACCAACCTGCATCTCATCACTCACGCAGGACCTTGACACCGCCTTCTTTAGTAGCGGCAGCGCTGCCGGCGCCGGTCGTAGGCTGGCGGCAGCCAACAAGGGCCCCTACGCACCTCCCGTCACTGTCACCTTCCTGGGGACTGATGTACCGTTTGTGACCAAGTTGGGGCTGTACGGTGCTGATCTCAAGGTGTGGATGAACGCCGTATGCGTTTTGTGGCGTGATCTGATGTGCATTATGTGCATGCAGGTTCAAGCAGGCGTGTTGTGTAATGCATGGACGCTCATTGGCTATGAATTATAACGCTGGGTGTTGTGCATGTATCTGCATGCAGCCTCTGCCTGGCGTGCCCGATTATGGAATCACCAGCAAGCGCAAGCCGGGCACTACCTACACCTTTACGACGCTTCCCGCCAACACGGTGATCGTCTTTGGCGTTACCTTCCTGTCGGACAAGGGCAAGCCGTACACGGTGTTCAATGGCCCAGCCGCTAACAACGCCGCCACCGACGGTGGCGTGCATTCCATCGGAAGCCGCCGCCGCACCAACAAGTACGGCTTTCGCTTCACTCCTGCAGCCGGTCAGGCGGCTGGCCGCAAGATGCTGCAGTATGATTATCCTACTTTCGATATCCCTGCTGAGAATGGCGACGACTGGTTCTACTTTGAAGATGTGTCTTCTGATCCTGATTCATTCTGATTTCACTGGAGCGTAGGGTTATGGATGGAGAATGGTATTTGTGATTGTGAATGTGGATATGTGGTTCTATGAGTTGCAGTCATGCACTTGGTGCAATAGGTGCTGTCACACTGGGTTCCGATCATAACCCTTCATGTCATAGCTGTGGGCTGTCACACAACCTGGAATAATAGACGTTTGTGTACATATCCAGCAGGCAGACGTACCCTACCTGCTGCTGTTACAATGCGTTGTTGTCTAGACAGAATAAATGCACTACTACTGGCTTGAGGTTTTGTAACTTGGCACATACTGTGCAGGTCCCTGCATGCTGTTCAGCTGTTCACGGCACTTACACCCGGAGCGCCTTGGTGGTTTGTGGTGTGGTGCTTCCAGGGTGTCGACGTTGTCTGTTGCTGCGTTATGCAGCGCGTCCTGTAAATACCAAGTCTGATGCTGTTGGTATGGTATGTCACATCAGAAGTAAGGTTGCCAAACGGGCTATACTCCCCAGATGGGGACCAGGCGAACAGAAGAGGTTGAGCAACCTATGCACATGGCATGCCAGAGTGTCGTGATGCTCTATACTGTTTTAGAGCAAGTGTTAACTGTTGAGGTTTGTGATTGTGCTTGGAACTTAATCTGCATCCAGCCCTTACTACCGAGGAATAACGTATAGTACCCTGTGTTTGAGCCCTGGCACCTACTTGCCTCAATAGTGTACAGCTATGGTTGCCACACACCCATGCTTCTTCAATCTTGTGTATACTCCATACATTGTCATGTTGTGTTATGTTTTGTTACATCAGGAGCGGGTTGGCCACACGGCCCAAGCTCCCCCTAGATGGGGAGCAGGCAAGCAGCAGGGGGTCGCCAAGCTATGCACATGGTGTGCAAGAGGGCCACAAGGGCTTAGTGCAGTACAGCAGCATACGCATCATGCATGGCCACAAGCGGTTGAGTGCAGCACATCGCAAACACCAGCAGCAATGCATGCCCACAAGGGCTTAGTGTGGGGTATCCGCATCGTGCAGGGTTGCATAATACAGTTCATTGATGTACATAGCAGCCATGTGTCTGCTGAGTGGTTCCACAACTCTTGCATCGCAGCATCCGCTTCATCGCGCTCAGCATCAAACGAGACGTTGGTAATGATGCTGGGGTATTTGGCCCGCAGCTCAGAGTAGTGCGGGCATTCCAGCGCCACGCATTGTCACACCAGCCATGCGCACAGCCTGCGCAAAGAGCACAGCAAGAGTTTGTTAGCTTGCATAAACTTCTAAGTGGACGATGTAATGGGGATGCAATGACATGCCAAAACAAATGTGCAAGCTGTGCATCCCGTAGCGGAGGATTCCCTGCTCCGTGCAGGTCGGGTGTCACTGTTGCCCAATGCAGGGCTCGCCACACTGCCCATGCGCCTTGGACGCATGGGTATGCCGGATTTGCCCAGTCACATTTGTGCTCTGCAGGCCAGCTCGTTGCTTCAGGCTTCAGCCCTGGCCAGCGCGCATGGAAGGCGTTCATGCTGCACGCTTTCGCCAGCGGAGCCCCACACTCAAACTGGGGCCCTGCTTGGGTACTGACACGTGTTCCGCTTGCCAGGTGCCGGCAGCCGCTGGCGCCCCGCATGCTGTGGTGCTCGCTTTCCGTGCCACCATGCCCCACAGGATGCCCGGGAGGGTTGCAGGAGTGGAGCTTCCCTTGCGGGCTAAACTGTTGGAGCCCTGTATTACAACTATTACAACCCCACCATCGTTCGCTCAGATGAGCAGCCCGTTGAAGCCCCGCCTCCAGATGTGCATGCGTAGTGGCCCTGGCACCGTGTATACACGGTGGGCACGGCGGCTAAGCCCAGGTTGTGGGCAGTCGCGCCGCTCACAGCGGCAACTACCCTAACGTCCTTGGAGAGTGTCTGGACCCGCAATGCCCGCAGGTTGCAGGATTTTGAGCCAAATCCTGGACCCAGCATGGATCGCCGTACACCGGTGCCTCCCCGCCCAGCGCACGGCGAGCGCAACGCAGCTTGCAAGCAATGGCAGCACCAACAACCTTTGGCACAGCAATAGCCCTTGCCCACTACGCCGCAACAGCCTGTCCAACAGCCCCTGCAACACCCCTTGTCTCAACAGCCGCAGCCACTGCCAGCTGCGCCGCAGCAAGTGGACCAACAGCCCCACCAGCAGTCCTTGTCACAGGAACAGCAACCACAACCAGCTGCACCGCGTCAATCACCCCAGCAACCACAACCAGCTGCACCGCGTCAATCACCCCAGCAACCCCATCAGCCGGTGCTGCCGCCATGGACATTGCAGCAATGGAGCCGTTGCAGCAGCAACAACCCAGCCAACAACAACTGCACCAGCACCACACCCGCCTGACCGGGGCGCCGCTTCATCACCACGCGCCGCGGCCGCCAGAACCAGACGGGGGGAGTGCCGGGAGAAAACCTCCCCCGGGGAGCGGGGAGGGGGGAATCTTGCGCGTATGCCCGCTTCTGGCAGTCCTTGTGGAGTGCACCAGTGTCGAATCACTTGCGTGTCTTCGCATACCGCCTTGCTCATTCAGCTTTGCCATGTGCTGCCATGCGGGAGTCTGGGCGGAACGCTTGTGGTGACCGTAGGGCCGCAATATGTGTGGCTTGCCAGACGTCGATGCTGGAAACTTACACGCATTTATTCCTGGACTGCCCCATGTACAGGCTGGCTACCCAGTGGCTGGCAAGCTTGTGGCACGCGCTGGACGTACGGCGCGCACCCGACGTTGACGCCTGCCGTTACTGTGGCGGACGACCGCCGCCTGTGGCACAACGCTCCGGTTGGACCCCGGGCAGCCTGATGGCAGGCGCTGCACATGACCACTCTCTATGCCATCTGGTCGGTGCGAGCCTCTGGACAAGCCAGCAACATGACGGGCGCGGCGGTCGTGCGCGGTGCAGTCACCATGCTGCGCGCCAAAATGAAGCTGCAGTTCAACCGCTCCGAGCTTCACGAGCACCTGGCCTGCAGCATTCCCAGGGCCCCGTTATCCGTCCACATTGGGGTGCTGTCTTCCCAAGCGGCCTTCTCGTCCATCTGGACTGGCAGCAGTCTGTGAGGGTGGCGCCAGCCCTCGCACCCGGGTAACGCGTGCTGTCTGCAAGTGTTGCTCTCAGTGTCGCATCCAGTGGCGGCACCGTCTTAGGCTGGCCTAGGTGGTGCTTTCAGGATTTTGGTCCCTGAGGGTTGACGGCGGGGCACGGGTGTGCGCGCGTCTCAGCTGTTTTGGGGTGGCCGCCTGGACGCGGCGGGATCAGAGTGCCGCCAATGTGTGCGGTGTGTGGGTGTGTGGGGTCTCCCTCTCTGATGGAGTGTGGACTGGGACGTGCTTAGCGCTCAGCTTCATTGGCATTATGGACGCCTGTTGGCTTGCTTGCTTGAGCCTCATGTGTTGGCCTTGCTCGCTTTCCTTGCCTTTCTTTTGCCCTTGTCCCTGGCCCTGTCCCGGCCGGGTTTCCTGCTCCCCAGGGGTCAGGCTTGTCCTGTCCTGTCGGCGCCTGCTTTGGTGTCCTGGCCTGTAACCGTTCCCGTCCAGAAATAAAACAGCTCTACCTGCGTGCGCGAGGGCAGCAATGTAAAGAGTACAAGCGCACGCACAAGTACCAAGAGCAATGGATTTTGCATCAGCCCATATTCTGTTCCATACATGCGCTGGTTGCGCTCCAGGTGTATGCTGGTGTGACTGACACGCTGCGGCTGCACCATTGAGCGCTTTCATGCGTGCAACGCAGTAGGCATCACAGCACGTCATCATCGGTACCCTTCCCAACCGCGCAACGTGGTGCCTGGCATCAGCCAGGAACGGCTTGTTCTGCCGATGGATGAGGTTCACAAGGCTGAATGTATCTACCTGTTGTAACCCCCTTGAACACACACACACACACAC
>BDDA01000913.1:30532-46041 GCA_001662385.1 Chlamydomonas asymmetrica | reverse complement strand
CTCAACCTACACGAGTGGCATGCAATCCGAAGGGTGCTGTAAAGGTGAGTTGAACACTTAGGACACATGGGTAGCATGGCCATGTCTCTTGTTCAGTCATATGTGTCCTGTTGAGTCAGGCGGCGCAGAAATCATAGCAGCGCGTGCAGCATTGCGAGTTGTTATGTTCGGTTTGTAGTATGCAGGTAGTATGTAGACAATGTGCGAAAATACACCGAAAACAACATCCAGAAACAGATTCCAGATGTGTTGTCGGAACACGTGATTCGAGCGGGAAGTTCGACAAGGGCTGCCCCAGTAGGGCTCCGGAACTGTCGGGGTGGGTTTCGGAGCACTGTGGAGCACCGCCTCCCTAAGCTAGCAGTTGCTGAACGCCAGTTGCTGCACGTTGCTCTTGGAGAGAACAGGATAAGGAAGGCCTGATTGTTTAAGCATGAACTGTGTCACCGCTGATTCAGGCTCCACGGTCAACAACAGGGATTTCCCAGCTGGGTTCTTCCCGAGGCATTGCAGCACGCGTACTGTAGACTTGCTGCGGCAGGTGGCACGTGTTGGAGACATTATTAAGCATTCCAGCTTGTGAATAGCCTGCAGTCCAGGTACACAGGGCGCAGTCTGGGTAAGTGAGGTTTCACACGGGCCATGACGACAGTTTCGCTTGGCAATTTGAACAACGAATACAGGAACGGGGCAGGCACCACAGGCATCAGGTGTGAACTAGAAGCAGCACTGTACCTTGGGCGTCATTGGGTTGACTTCAGGGACAGCGGCTGTGGGTTTCGGCTCCTGGTCTTCCTGCGCCTGGCACCATGACGCGTTGTGCGGTTGTTGCATGCAAGCTGGGCTCGAAGAGTGGACCTGTGGCTGTGAGCCACTGCAGCTGCAGGGTTCATCGACTGACGTTGACGGGGACAGCATAGGTGCGGCGTCTGTGGCACAGGCCATGTCTCCTATGTCGTGGCTAACGGTGTTGTGCGCCTTGTACCTGCACGCAACCGAGACGCAACCGGTGTAGGCAAGCACAGGCAGGTAAACATCTGAGGACAGGCCCACTGACTAGGAGCGCGTTACCACTGCTGGGTGAGGGGCGGACGAGTGTGGGTGGGTGCAAAGGTATGCGTCCTTCCGACTTGCGAGGGGTCGAGTTGAATCTTTGAATCACCCGCGCAAAACGCGCTTGCAACCAGTTGCAGAGCGTTGCTGCCCCCGCCAAGCCAGAGGACAGGCATCCGCTGGGCACGGGCCAGCTGGGGGTGCGAGGGGCGCGCCTAAGGGCACTGGTTGGGCTCGTTGGGGTCTAAATGCATGTGCAGCCGCATCATTCGGCACCGCCCTGTTCAGCGAAGATCAGCGCACAACGCCTCTTCTGTGCGTTTGCCGCTGGGGCACCCGCTTGCACCCACCCCGTGCGGTCTATGAGGGGCACTCACCAGTCGTGGGGTCCGTATTCGGGAGGGGCAGGCTGAAGAGCAAGGGGATTGCAAGGCTTTCCGAGAAGAACAGGCGTGTGCGGAAGTCAGGCGCCGCGTCGTTGTATGGTGTTCACAGGTACGAGAAGGTTGTGCTTTGCTTGGGTCCAGTGTCAAGGGGTTTTGTGGGTGGGCCCAAGCCCATGCTTGCCACAAATCGGTTTCAAAAAGTGAATGCGAAAACAAAACTCAAGATCACAAACCAAAATGTCATCGGCACGGCTGCCCCTCCTTGCAGCAGGACTGTCTTTATACAAGCACGGAACACCCACCTCACACCCTGCTCCATCGAGCACAATGTACCCACGTCACCGACTGCACCGCACCCACGCACCCAGCGCATGCGCATGTTAGTTCTCCATCAAGAATTCGCTGCCCCGCTCTTTGCTATCCCTTGCCCCTCTGGCTTCTAGTAATTCACCTGGCTCTCATACCCGTGTTTCTCCGGTGCATTTTGCCTAAAACAACGCCATGCACCGCCTCAGGCTGGCCAGCAACAGCGAGGAGCTGCACACGGACGAGGATGACTTGATATCCAAGCAGCTGGTACTGCAGGTGGGTTGGGCTTTCTCCTTGCTGGCCGCGTTTGCAGGCTGCGCCGGCAACTGGTGTTTGGTGACGCTGGTGGGTCAGTGAGTTCAGCCCACAAGGTAATGTTCAAACCTTTCGGCGCTTATGCAGGCACAGGCACTCGAGCGTTACAGCCCGGAGCAGGCACGTGCTGAACGAGCGGACGTTGCACGCACCCGCGGTTCGCCGCAGCTGCCGGGCTTCCTGCAGTCAGCCCTTCGCACCCTCTCACAGCCAGCAGAAGTGGTTGCCAATCTCAATACCCAGTTGGCATCCCCTGGCGGCAGACCCTCCACGAACACGCATGGTGGAACTTTGCTCAGTGGGAACCCCACCGGCGCACAGTCACCGTCCTCCGCTGATGTCAGCACCTCCAGCTTAAACTCCGCTCCTTCAAGCAGCCGCAGGTCTATGCAGACCTTTTTCCAGCATGCGCCGCCCAAGATTGAGTCGTTTCGCCCCATCGAGGGCGTGCTGGCGAGCGAGGACTCAGATGACGACAGCGTGTGGCAGGGCCCTATAAGAACGCAACTGGAGGACATGCTGAGGACCTGGCGTACCATGCAAGCTATGAACAGGCGCCCACTGAGGCATGGGGTCAGGGCGTGGTCCACGACGGGCGGGCGACTGCCACAGGGTTTGCAGCAGCAGTCGCCGCCGCAGCCTCCAGGGAAGCGACAGGCTGCCAGGGGGGCGCAGCTGGCGGCTGGTCCAGGGAGGAAGGACTCGCTAATAGGTCGAACTGCGCAGGCTGACCAACGACCCTTGTCGATTGACTGCTTCACGCTGCCCCTCCTGAGGTTGGGAGCATGATGTGCTTTCTTTCGCATACGGCTCGCGTTGGCCCTCATTTACCCGTTTCGACCAGCATTTTGCTGCACCTTGCCGTTCCATGCACATGCAGCAGCAAGTTGCTCTTGCACTATTAATCCTGTACCATTTTGGCAATTGATTCATGCATTGGCCGCTGTGATGTGGAGCCACACTCGCTGTTCTGGTTTATGCGGGTTACACATGCATCGCATCTGCATTCAAGTATGCATATGTTTTCCCTTTGCCCTCCGCCTCCACACACTAAGCTACTTCCACAGGCAGGTCCCTGTATGTACAACAAGCACCAATCATGAAGCGTGTTCACTGTTGATGCAGGCCTTGGGCGTCCCAGTACACAGCAACAACTATTCGCTGGTGTAATCCAACATTCATGTGCTGGGGCATAGCCGGCAGGGCCAGCATCGAGTCCGTGCCACAAGACTTGTTTACACGTGGGAGATCAGCACGGTAGTTGACGCCATGCATGTGACCAGGCAAGCGTCGTGACAGTGCAGAGCAGCGCAACGTATGCTGTCTACACACCTGCCCGACCTGGCATGCAGACTTTGGTAACTCGCATGCAGTGCTGCTGCTGCGGCGCTGGAGGGGCAAGGTTACACTTGCCACTTGTCCGAAACTGCTGGTGACGTGCATGGTCGGAACTTCACACAAACAGGAAGGCAGGGCTGGCCGCTTGCAGCCAGCTCTGCCTGATGAGATTTAATGCTGCTCACACAGCAAATGACAGAAAAGCTTGACAAGGGTGAAAAGGCCAGGACACGCGCAAAGCGATGCTTGCAGCAAGGCGGGGGGGCGGGCGGGGAGAGGGGGCACGCCCACTTTTCGCAGAGCGGCACACAAACAACGGATACCCGACAGGTGGCACTACTGCACAACATTACCACAGCCAGACCCGGCTATCGTTGAGCTTATCAACACCATGGTCGACGCTGAGAATGCATTATTGACTTATTGGAAGTAAGCCCGCCGCATGGGTTACGGCAAGCAGAAAATTAATGCCGCACAATGCACACGTCACAATGGTGAAGTAATGAGTTGAATAATGCCACATGCACCAGCCTGGATGGGCGCTACGCATGCGATGCGCACGAGCGTGACGGGGAACGCTATGGATGCAACAACAGGCCATTGAACGACAGCGATTGACAGGTCGGCAGATTTGGCGCATACGTAGTCGCCATGCATGCAGCGAGTGCAGTGATCGAGCAAGGTTGTGTGTAAGGGCTCCGTGACGCCGCCATGCATCACATATTCACATGGCATCAGCGGGGGCCGCGCATGCGTTTGCAGATTATCGGGAACTCAAGAACGTGGCCCCCGTCAGGGAAACAACTACCGCAATGCTTCTACGGTGGTCGTCGGGATCCAAGAAGAAATATGTTCAGGATGCTGCAGCGCTCTGTACGGCTGTATTAGCAAACAGGCACCATGCATTAAGAATCACATGCACATGCTCAAATGCTCGATCATGGTAATCGCAAGTCAGGAGGCTCGCTCGGTAAGGCGCCAACCGCTTTGGCTGGCACCGTAGCGCGCCACGGCCCGCGACGCCACGGCAGCAGCAATGCGGTGGGCAACCCTCGCATGTGTGGGCACCTGTGCATGCACATGCGCATGCACATGCACATTGCATGCGCATGTACATGAATGTGCTCACCCGCACACTTGCATGCGCACACGCCACTTTCGATCGCGCCAAGGGAGCTCTCTTCGCTGCAGGTATGGCGCTGCCCCTGCATGGCATGCAGTCATATGTACCGGGGACGAGCGCATGCACCGCAGAGGGCACATGCTGTGCCACACAGGACATGAAATAGGCATATGCATATGCATGCACAATTGCTCAAATAGGCAGTGCCACGCTCCGGATGCTGTCGGAGGCGACGAGGCCCACAATGACAGCTTGCGCCCGCAAGAACAGTGCTTGTAACACGAGATCACAGTGTGTGGGTTGGTGTGTACTGCCGTTGCTGTTAAACTTCAGTTTGATCAGGGCAGTGGAATAGGTGCAAATTTGACGCCGCGTACTGCACAACATAACGCAGCCGAACCACATTACCGAGTTCAGGCAGCGCAGTACCATGGGTGCAGTACCATGGGCGCAGTACCGTCGGCACAGTGCTATGGGGAGACCGTATGCGGGCCGTTGGCGGGCTGTTGGGTTGCCAGGTCGGCGGCGAGCCCCTTAACCCGGCTCCCTTACTGTCACGATTGTACTGGATGTACGGGATCGGTTCATGGACACATGCGCCTGTAGGCTTTTAAGCCATCACAGGCGGCGCGCTCAACAAGCAGTGACCGCTCGCTAAATGCTGCCCATATGGGCCGAGGAACATGTTATGGCAAGCCCTGCAGCAGGCAGCAAGCACACCACACACTAATCATTACAGCTCCGTCAGTGTGAGGTATGAGGCACACTGGGGAATGGCCCCTTGAAGCAAGCATGACATGCAGGAAGAACATCTGCGAGGAAGCCACACCATCACGGCGAGGTGGCGTTGGTCCAGCAACAATGGAACGGCGGCACGCACATGCAGCAGCGGGGGTGACGAGTGACGACTCACCCCTAGGGCAAAGCGCAAGTCCGGGTGAGGGGGCGTGGTGGCAGGCTCACGCAACGAAGCCGCAAGCGGCAGCGTCACCCCCTGTGCTGCGCCACCGTCCCCGCCTGACGTTAAGGCCGCCGCTCCGTTGTGTTGTCCAGGCGCCAGCGGTGTGAGCGCCCCGACATCGCTGCCGGTGGACGGGCCGGCCTCTGCTGCCGCCGCTGCCGCCTCTGCAGCTGCCTCCGCTGCTGCCGCCTCCTCGTAATACGAGTCCTGCACATTACCAGCTGCCGGGGCACACGTCGGGTACTGCCACTGCTGCTGCTGGTGTTGCTGCTGCTGCTGTTGGATGCCACGGGCGCTGCCGATGGTGGCCCGGCTGCTGCTAGCCACCCGCTCCGCCACAGGCTGCCCCCGGCCGGATGTCCCTGCGACGTCCGCATGCGCCGCCGCCGCCGCCGCACCCGCCCGTGCGCTGCTGGTGCGGCGCAGCGGCGGCGGCGCAAAGGTGACGCGGCTATCATGCGCGTAAGCACTAGTGCGCGTGCCCGAGCCAAGCTGCTGCTGCTGCTGCTGCGTCTGATCAGCGGGGGGGCTGTTGCGGTGCTCCACCAGCTGCACCTGCTTCGCCGCCGCCTGCTGCTGCTGCGTGAGGAGCGGCTGCTGGTGCTGCTGGTGCTGCTGGAAGACGGAGAGGTTGTGGGGCTCGCCCGGCAGCGCCTTGTGCTGGGTGGCGTACGCATGGTTGCCGCTGGCGGTCATGCGCAGCGAGTGGCCGCCGCTGTCAAACGACGTGCCAGGCGGAAGCTTGTAGGCCTCCCTGCGGCCACACACACCATGTTCCAGCAGCGGCAGCGGCATGAGTCATGACCAGACGCAGCAGTGTTCAGGTTTGGGTCTGCTTGGGCAAACCCCGATGAGCGTGAGTTGGGTTGGGTTGTACCCTGTACCCAACTTGCAAAGGTTCCGGATCCACAACGCAACCACTTGCATGAGCTACACATGCCCCCACCTCTCACGTCGGTGAGGGTGGACTCCCAATCCACCCAAAGACAGAAACACCGCAGTATTGCGCACAGAGCCCCTTTGTGACACTAAGAGTTCACCTGCCGAGGACCCCGAAGGCTACAGCAAAACGCACGTAGTGTGTGGCACCTGTCCAGCGCTTGTATTCCTGCTGCTCCCTGAGCAAACCCACCGCGGCTGCCTTTGCAATCTCACGCAGGGACATTGGCTTTACCTGAGTGACGCCTCGCACTCCAAGTCTTGCAGCAGCCGGTCCAGCGCTGCACGCATGGTGTGCTGGTGCGCGCGGTCCACCACCTGCACACACACAGACACCATCGGCCGTGTTGCGCAGCGCCGCAGCTTATGGCAGCCTTGCCCGGTCGCTGCGTCGGGGCGCACGAGTGGCACGCGGGGCCGGCGTGCTGCAGCCCTCCCAACCTCTCACACACGCAACCTCAGTACGACCGGTAAACGCTGAGAGTGTCAAGCGATGAAGTGCCAGCGCGATGCAAGCAAGCTGGGCAGCAGCACCGGCAGCATGTATGGAAACGCCAGAGCTGCTGCACAGCGCTGCTGCACACGCATCATGATGAGATCCGTGCCTTGCAATGCCTTAATGTGACATGACTCATGTGTCTCTCGCTAGCTCATCACCTGCAGGGCGATGGCGAAGATGGCTGCGGGGATTCCAGCAAGGCATGCGAAGAAGGAGAGGTCGCCTCCATACACCTGCACGCGGGTGAAGGGTGCAGGGTGTAGGGTGTAGGACTGTAGGCTATAGGAAGCGCACCACGACGAGCTCAGCCAGCTGATGGCCTGCCCGGCGGGCGATACGCAAGGCCGCTGCCGCAGAGCACACTGACGTGCCGCGTAAGAGGCACTGTCCGCACAGTGATGCATAGGCGTACCACGGACTGCAGCATTATGGATTATCCCAGCATGCATTGGATTATCCCAGCATGCATTGGATTATCCCAGCATGCATTGAGCTTGTGGAACAAGCCGCCTCGCTTCGCCGCTCAGCCGGGCGCTCACCGACGTGATGATGCAAATGCCAATGGCGACGTTGACGAACGCCATGTACAGCACCGCGCGCCCCAGCGTGGTGTGCACCAGCTCCCACACGCGGCGCGCATGCGTGAGCGGCGCCGGGCTGGGACGCACCCACGGGTGCAGCGCCTGCGCACAGCACACAGAGCGCATGGGGGGCAGGTGCAATGCGGCAGCACGCGCAAACGATCAGGACAGGGCGGGCGCAGGGCGCTCGCTGTGGCGTGAGGCGACACGCGTGACATTGGCGACATGCAAACGGTGGCTTGCTGTCCTGCAACCAAATCATGAAATCGCAACCAAACCAGCTTTGAGTGCTTGGACCCCCCTATGCAAGCGCACAACATCAGCCACTTTGTGACGAGGCGTGTTGCGGCATGAGGGCGCAGACAACTCAAGCGGCCCAGCGCATAGCGCTCGACAAGGTGTACTGCAGTGCATGTTCGCGAGGTCGTCAAGGCACGCCGCGCTGCCCCACCTGGATTAGAAGCAGCACAATGACGGCAATTCCAAGCTGGCTGTGGCTGTATGGTATGGATGCCTGTGAGAGGTCAAGCTTGGACAAGGGCAATGCGAAGCCCGCCACCGCGATAACAGTGCCGATTGACTGCATGCATAACAAGTGCCAAACGCAGAAACAGCAGGCAAACTGTGTTAATGTCTTGACGTGTTACGTGTTAACGTGTTAAGATTACTCATCAACGCATGCTGCGCTGCTTTCCAGGACTGCAAAGACCGCTGCTATGGTTGAAGCAATGACACCCAGATCGACCCAGCCCAAAGCCGCTTGCCGAATCGCACGAGGCATGCCTGCAAATCCTCCTAACGGGCGTTCCCACGCCCGCCCCCTTGGTAGGCCGCAGACTCTGTGCTGTTTCCATGCGCGCCGCCTGCATCAGACTCAGTCACTCACGTTGCACAGGAGGTGGCAGTAGAAGGCGTAGTTGACCAGCTGCGTGTCGTGGCTGACAAACACGCTGTTCTTGATGCGCGCCATCAGCACGCCGAGCGGAAGCAGCACGCAGAAGGCCACGCACATCAGGATGCCTGCACGCCACAAGGTGTAGGACGTGTTGACGTTCAAGAATCATGAGCATAGGAGCACCCTAGCGGACCATTTTCGGCATCCAGGTTGATCCTCGGTATTAAACAACAAACGTTTCCTGCCCCTACCAGCAATGCTGAGCAAAGCGCTTAGCATCCCTGTGGAAACACACCCGAACTCCTAAGTGTACTGCACGCGATGCCATCGCGTGTGATTCTGCGCGTACCGTGCGTGCGCAGGGTGCTGTATGTGGAGTCGTCGTCAGCGCCGCCGCCATACGGTCCAGGGGGGCCACCGGCGGAGGTGACGTTGGAGGCGAGGAGCACGGAGGCGCGGCCGCGGCGGGACCTGCATGCGTGCAGCGGGACAGCAGCCAGGCAGCCAAGAAGATCAGTCGGCATGAACAGGCGTTGGTACATTATGCACGCACCTGATAAACGTATCCGGGGCAACGTGCATCGTGGATTCATGCAGGAATCATGTGAGGGGCAGCAGCCCCGAAGGCCACATGCAGCTGCTTCAGTACAAATGCTGCCATGATGCAGGAAGCCTTGGTATTGGTCCAGCACGTGGAGTCGCACCGACACACATAAGCATGACGCAGCGCAGTGCACCTCACAACCAACTCCGTCACCAGCCAAGCAACGCATTGCTCATCGTGTTCGCGACGACATGAAAAACGGCCTGTCTGCATGTAGAGGGGAGCGTCGGCCTCGGCTAGGAAACTCCCACTGAATGAACCCAACCAAGTGGAACCTGTTGCAGTATGTCAGGTATTTTACACAGGTCAGGGTAGAGCTGCAGATTGTACGACCTACCCATGATACACCAGTGAGTAGGTGGTGCTCTGCCATGCGTATAGTAGCGGATTCAACGCGTCCTTCACAATGGCATGGTCGCACGCGTCCGAGGCCGCCAGCGGGCGCGTCACTGTCACGCTGGTATTGCCGCCGGCGGTGCGCAGCGCCGACACCAGCCGCGCGTTGCCGGAGCAGCCCTGGCGATAAGAAAGCGAAGCGAAGCAGGAGAGCGCAGCAGGCCGCCGCAAACACACGCGATCTTTCAGCGGCTGCTGATGCGGTTGCTCCATTCACACTGTGGCGATACATGCGTATCAACCTTCAGCTTGTTGACAGTCCGGAATGTGACATGCATCCCACTTGAGGCTGCCCCCTAACACAAGCAACCTTACGGCTTTGACTGCTTGGGTCAATTCTCATTCACCATTGTCTAATGCAGACAGAGTTATGCTGCGTTGTCTGCACGCCTTACCATTCCCACATCCAGCATTGGCACGACGTTGTTGGTGCTGTAGTAGTCTCCGACCTCAACTCCGCCAGAGGGCAGCACGCGCACGATGATGAGGTCGGCGCCGGGCATGCCCAGGTTGGGGGCTGCGCGCAAAAGGCGGGGAACGTCAGTCACAGACAGGCACGATTAGTGGAAGGCTGTGTCACAGGTGGTACACGCCTGAAGGGGAACACCCTGACGCCGAAGCCGCTGCTAGGCAATCACTGTGTTCCGGATCACGGATACCGTCAGCCGCTTGCTTGAGCAGGCGACTGAAACCCGACGACAGGGAAGCTGAGCTTTAGCGTGTCGCCACCAGTGAAGCACTTACGGGCAACATTATCCTCGGCAGCAGCATCCAGGGAGCTGTAACGCACCTCTAGCTGGTGACAGAGGAGGAACAGCACATTATGCGGCGCAGTGCATGCACTGGCACTCCCAGCGCGCACCTGCGGCCACGCCCACGCCAATCCAGCCGTTGTTGCCTCCGGGGATGGTGATGGTGAAGTCTATCATCTCAGCGCCAGTGCCGGCCTCCACCCGGAAGCTCCACTCCAGCAGGTACCGTCCCTCCGCCAGCGATACCTGCGCCACCACGCACGTAGCTTCGCGTGACTCTGCGTGACACTGCTGCTTGCGGTCATAACATCATATACAGGTATTCATGGCCTGCGATGCCTCCATCATCCACTAACGTGTGTGCATTAGCATTCGCGAGGTATACGCACCTGCATGGCCTGGCCGGTTGGCGTGGCCAGGCCTGATGCGCAGGATGGTGTGGGCCAGGGGTTGACGGGGTCCGCCACAAAGATGTTCTCCGGCAGGACCCTGCGGGTGTTGCCACAACCACAAGCGACGACAGCACCATCCCGCTCAATAGCGCTCGTACTTCATAGCCAACGGACCGAGGCACAACAATCCAACAGTTAACACCCAGTCCCCTGCGCAGCATGCGTTCAATGGCGCGAAGCCCTGCTAATGTTTGACCATACAAGCCAGTGTGACTGTTTGACCTTACTTGCACTCATGAGCTTCGCAGGCCACCCAACGCATGAGTGTTCACACCACCGGTAACCCGGTGTGCACGGCGACCATATCCTTGCCCACGAGCTCGCCGCAACACAGCAAGTCAGCAAGGCTGCGCCTTGGCAGTTCATCCAGACGAAAGCCGAGCGTGCCACTCAGGTATATATGCAGTGCCGTGCAACAATGGCAGCGTGTGCAAACACGTTGAGGGTGCTGCCATCATCGCCGTGCGTGCGTGCTCAGTTGCTCACTTTATGTCGGTGTTTCGTATGATGACGTCCCTGAGGCTCGTGGAGCGCAGCTGGGAGAGCTCGCTGGCGTTGAACAGCCCGTTGGCGGCGTTCTCAAAGTAAAACCAGTCGCCGTCGCGGCTGCGGCCGAACTGGTCCGCCATGGACGCCAGCAGCAGCGGCCCGAAGTGCGACTCGCCGACGCGGTCCTCGGCGAGAGCGCACACGATGGAGTCGCACTGGTCGGGCGAGCCTGTGAAGCACGAGGGGTGTTAGATAGGGTGCCCACAGGCGCAGCACGTAAGCGCATTCTAAGGGCACGCGCTGAGCAGCGCCATACACTGCAATCGACGCTAGGGGTGTGCGCTGAGTAGCGTCATACGCTCATACTGGCAGCAAACCAGCAGAGCCCCTCGTGTGTGACTGTTTGTGCAGGAGGCGGCCTGGCCTAGCGCCTTGCTGCCGCCAGACGCGGTGCGTGTTTGGCGTGTCAGCTTGTATGACGCTCAGGCGAGGGCCGGTATCGCTGCATCAGACAAGCTGGCGCCGCACGCACACAGTGTATGCGTGTATGCACACTGACTGACCGCACAGGAATCACACTGCATGGCCCCCGGGGCGCCTCTTCCTGAAACGCAGCACGCGGCAGCAGCATTACGCCCCACAAGGCTGCCAGGCTATTGATGGCAAAACGCATGCGCGCCCACAGAGCTGTTGCTCACCAGAGTCACAACCGCAAAAGCCCCCCCCCCCCTTCAACACATGCGCACGCGCAGGAGCCCTTGGGTCAAGCAGCAAGCCCTTTGTAATGAACAAAGCCTCAAACTCAAACATAAGCTTCATAAAAACCTTCATAAGGTCACACGCTCACCGTAGACTTCAGCGAGCTGCGTGGCGAGGAGCGGGTTGGAGGTGACCTTGTCGAAGCTGGCGGCCGCAGGCAGGCCAAACGCCCGCCGGCATGTGTTGTAATCGGGGATGCCGTGATCCCTGCAGTGGCGACACCACACCGATGCAATGAATGGATCCGAAAATGCCATCATGTACTGCAGAACCCGGTGTATGAGATGCGTGCGTTCAGCCGTTTGCCAATCAACAAACGGGAACCACTTGCTTGCATCTGATTTGCCAACCGTGACAGCAAAGCACAGGCAGTGACAGAGATACATTGTGTGCAGTTGACTAGTTGTATACATGGTGGTTGGGATTGGATTGTTTTCCTTCATCATACACCGTAGCTGCTCAGCGCATGCCCTGCACATGCCCCGCCCCTGGTTGTCTCGCTCCTGCGGCTGCTGCCAGTGTCACGCTCTCGCACCACGCAACAAGCATGCGCACGCCTGAGGCCAGGGCTATATCGCTTAGAAGATCTTAGTCGCGTGCATCAATCCATCAAGCGCATTGTCTCGTCCCAATCAATCGGCCGCTCGTCAATGCCACCACGTGCCCAGGTGTCAAGGTGTGAGACACGCACCTGCCGCGCTGTATGTCCCTCGCTAGCAGGTCGGTTGCGTTGACTCCGGGGAGGCCAAACAGGAAGTGTGACACGGCGCCCGCGTAGCGCGGCTCAATGTACCTGGCGGGCAAACCAAAACTGCTACGTCAGCACATACGTAATGCATGCTCGGGCTGCCAAGTGGAGCTGGAAATGAGTAGCGGAGGCCATGCGCGTGGATCTTGGAAAGGGGTTCTTAGGGGTCGAGGGGTAGGAAATGATGGGGAAATGCTTGCAGCACCGCAGCGCTTCATCAGAGCAGTTGCTGGGCGCGCCCAATGCTGCCTGCCACCACCACATCACCGCACTGCGCCAGAGCCCATGCAGGCGAGCAATGCCATCTACACGACATGGAGTGATCGTGCCAAATTCCATCACTCATGCATTCTGCCGGCTCTGAGGGCTGGTTCTTACCCATGCACGTCGACGGTCAGGCCTCTCAGTATGGGCTCCACACCGGCACTCAGCGACACCATCGGCCTGCGCACGCTCGAGAAACGCGAGCGCACACATACACACACACACCAGGTTCAAGTTCAGGTAACATTTTTTCACCCTGGAGGTGCCCCACACGCGGGGTCAGGAACCGTACACGCGGTTAGGTGGCGCTCACGGGGTTAGGTGCCGTACACAGGGTTACGCATACCCCAGGACGGCTAATACCGGTACAGTCTGGCAGCTAGCGCAACAGCGAGATGCCAAAGCGCCGGCAGTGCGAAGCAGAGTGAAAATGTGAACCCAGCAGGTGTGGTGGTCGGTGAGCCTTGACGAGCGGGAGCTGCCTCCCACTTACTGGAAGTACGACTCGAAGAGCTGGATGTGGCCCTGAGCAATCTGCTGCCCGTCGTCGTCCAGCCGCAGCACCACATCCTGCACAGCACGCACGTCCATTGCCAAACCACCAGAGCGCCGATCACACACCGCTGCGTATGGTGTCAACCGCATCACAACACCACGCTGACGCACATGCATGGAGCATCACTGACTCCCCTAAGACACAATTTGCACAAGCATGCGTATGCACGTATGAGGAGTACATATACCCAGGTACTTGCCGTGATCTCCGAATGGCCGTAGCGGAACGTGACCGTGGCGAAGAACAGGTCGATGGCGGGGTTGGCGTCCGGCTTGTAGGCCTTGAACAGCGGCAGCTCCACGCCCAGGGCCGGCAGGTACTCGTAGAACGTGATGCGCTGTGTGCATGATGACGACCATGGTGATGACGATGAGGCGGGGCAGCATTACGAGTTTACGATTGGAAGAAATGCGGGGAGTATTTATGACATAGCCGCAGCTCGCATGCATGGGCCCTCATGCAAGCATGCAACACGGCATGTCACAGGGCACCCCGGGTGGGGTACGGCTTGGTGGGTCAGGCTGCAACCCACCAGGCAGGGGAGTATGTCAACACTCGACACAAACAGGGTGAGCGTTTGTGCCACCATACGCGCTGCCTCGCGCGCGCTGCATGGCGCAAAGCGCAGCGGCCGCACCCGCACGCAAGCCACGTCCACCGCCCGGTGCGCACCTGCAGCGTGGCGACGACCCACTTGCGTGCAGCTTGGTACAGCTGCTCATCGTCCCACAACGGGTTGTCCTGCGCGAACTGCGCCGCCAGGCGGTTGTGCTCCCGCAGGAAGACAGTGTGCATGGCCAGTATGGGCGGGTTGACGTTGCCGCGGATGTCGCCCACCGCCCTGCAGTACAGCGGCCAAGCCACAGCACGGTCGTACTAAAACCCAACCCACCGCCTGTACAACCACTATGCCCACCACCTCACTCCTCTTCCCTCTTTCGCTGCAACCGGGAGTCAGTACCAGCATGCTCCTGTTTACGTACAGCAACACGGCCTCATGCAGGTATGCATCATCACCCTGGAGGCTGAAGGCAGGCAAATACTCTGGAGTGCAGGAGATTGCCCACCTCAGCTCGCCCGCTGCCACGCGCTTGGCGCTGTTGAGCAGCTTGCCGGTGATGCGGGCGGCCGCAGTGGTGACCGGTAGTCCATCTTGGTCCAGCAGCATGCGCCCACCCGTCTTGTGGCGCAGGCGGCTCGCCATGTCGTCGTCACTGCCGTATATCTGCACCATTAAGCCATATGTTGACATGCATTCACACAATTAGGCTGTATATCCAGAGTACACCTGTGAGGGAGCATGTTGAATGGGCCGGGCTGCATAGGACTGTGCGCCGGGCCAGCTGGGTACTGTGCAGTGCTTGGGCCGCCATGCATGCGCACAGGCACACACGTGAGTAACAGGCAAGCGTGTGTAACAGCGTAACAGCCAATCTGGTGCGTAGGCCTTTACAGGCTGTGGACAGCTACTCCCTCAACCAGTGACTACCCGTACGTTTGTAACATGAACAGCAAACCGTATGGCCAACAACTATATGTTGATAAAGTGATAATTGTGCACAGCGAACTCCTCCGTTCTGGCGGCAGCGTAGTCAAGTGCCTTGCATGTGCTGAGGAAGGTTCATGCGTGGTGGCCTGCACAGCGGGACACGGCGGCACACGCACCACGCTGCCGTCGACGAAGGCGGTGACGATGTTGAGGAACTCGCGTTGGCCGTTGGTGGCGTTGGTCACCGCGTTAGAGCGGAAGAAGGGCATCGACACGTTGCCCAGGCCGCTGGGGTCAAAGTAGGGGTCGCCGCTGCAACACACACAACCACAAGGTCATTTCTGAGACGGGCTTTATGACACGGGCTGTCAGCAGCAGGCGGTCGGCATGAGTCAGGCATACACGTACACAAGACAGACTGTGCTGGTTTGTCGTGTGTATGAGTGAGGTTGTACCGGTCATCCCACTGCACCTGCAAGAGTGTTGCGGGCCATGCGCATACTGCCTGGCATCACAACCACCAGGCTCCTATGCTGGGTAACCCCGCTCACCTAGGGACTGGAATGGGTGCGCTCTCGTTTGCGACCAAATCCAGGATCTG
>BDDA01000913.1:0-29541 GCA_001662385.1 Chlamydomonas asymmetrica | reverse complement strand
ACGACCCCCCCCCCCCCCTATGACACGAACAACCAACTGAGCGCTATGTGGTGGCGCAATGGCATGCAGGCGGGTGGACGGTGGGTGGACACGGGGCACGCAGGCGTGGAATGGCCATGCATGCGGTCACACAGGCGAGGCATGCTCACACTTCACACTAGGCGGGCAACGCCGTGCAAGGACGCGCATGCAGGAGCCGAGGGCGCACTGCGAAGGCCTGCACAATAACACCAGACTCATACATGCTCGCAGATCAATTCTGGCACCTGCATACTCAGTGCCGTCCACACGTCCCTTTGTTCCCGCATTTCATGCAAACATTCACAAGTCACAACGCACCTTGTCCATTTCGTGGTCGATGAACTGTCCAAAATACGTAACCAGCGCTGCACATAGTAGGACGAGCAGTAACACACTGTCACACTCACTGTGAACCTCAGCCGCGTGGTTCAGGACGGACTGTCGTTGTCAAGCGTGGGTGTTAACAGCGAAGAACGATGCAAACAACGGGGCAGTTGCCTGGTGCTGTGGTGCATCGAGCCTACAGCCGCCAAGATAGGCTGCAATACCAGAATCTCTTTTACCTCCAGTACCCCCCTCGCTTGTCTTCAGGCTGACAGGCTGCACACCACATGACACTAGGTTTGCAGCGATGGTGCAACAAGTGACGTATCAGTGTGACACCTGACGTGACACTTAAGGGCGGCCCCAGGGCAAAGCGCACTTCTCACTACAGCCACACAGACATAAAATGGTTTGGTGTGCTTCAGCAAGCGCACCCCCTTGAAGCTGCTTCCCACCGTCCCGGTTTGTCAACAGCACCCCCCCACGCACCCACCAGTTGTGTTCTTTTCAAGGAAGCGCCGCTTGGTGAGCGTGTCCAGCTTCAGGCTTATGGCACGAGGAGAAGGTCGTGAGGCACCCTATGAGATAGGCAAGGGCGACACATCAGCTCCCGAGCAGGTTGCATGTGCGTCACACTCTCCAGGTACTGCCCAAGGCACGTGCGGGTGCAAGAGGCACGATGTTGAAACTTGACTGCTGCACTGAACACATAACTCAGTGCTTTGCCATGGCCCAAGGTGAAACAACCTGACTGCTCTTGCTGCTGCCAAATGCCACTTTTCCAGGCAGAAACCAGCGGCCTTCTGGTCAGACGCACACCGTACCATGTGCATCTCACGATACAGCTGAGCTTGACATGGACAGGCTTGTACCTGTTTGCGTCCCGCTTTGGGAACAAGCCCTAATGCATTGTGACGTGGGAAGTGTCAGACTGCTGACGGGCTCAGTACAAAAAGCCTCACCGTGACAGCGCTGTTGGCATCTGCATAGCCTGATGGTACTTGGCCACGCAAGAAAGGTGTCATTGTGGCTCTGCGGTGGGTAGGTTGAACAGTGTCTGGTCACTGCTGCTCAAAAGGCAAAAACACACATAAAGGCACGAAGGTGGTTGTGAAAACTCACCCTCGTTCAGGGTTGGAAACGCTGTTACCCCTGCCATTGAACGCATAATACCTAGGTCTCTGGCCTGAGACCGCATGCTTGCAAAGCATCAGGAGCAGCAGCACTGCCCGAGGCGCAACCACCGTCCACGGCAGCATGGTCGCTGGCTCCCCGTCAAGCTCCGCCAGCTCTGCCAGCCGCGAACGGTGATCAGTGCTAGCTTTGCCTGCTACTGGGTGTGCAGGCCATGGCTGCAGAAGTTGCTGACGGTACTGTATTGCTGGACGCCCAGACTAGCTTGGCCGCCCTTGATGCACTGAGGCAGCCCCAACAAACAAGCAAGCCAGGGCCGCCAAAAACCTCAAGCCAAGCAGTGTGGGTTCTGGGAGTAGTGGTGTGGTGCAGGTGGCTTAATCAAAAGCGATTTGCAACCAACCACCAGCACCTTGCTGCGGTGTGTGGTGCCTGCACTGGACAAGCGCGGTTTGGGACAGTGTCAAGAGGTTGCTTAACTGCTCATCAGTTGTTGTACTTCTTGGGGTAACAACAGCACCCTGAAGGGGAAGCTTCTTCAGTTTGGTCAATGCTTACACATGCTGCTTCGGGCTGCGTAGCAGTATTCGCGCAGCTGCAGCACTACTAGGGAATGCACGACTGGTCAATGGCTCAAGATGGCATCCACTTGTTCCATATTTTTTCATCCTGGAATGTCATACACCTGGACTGTTTCCATGCAGGCACGTCGCGCTGTTTTACAGGGTTGATGACACCAGCAGCATGTTGTTTGTTCCGCACGCAATTGCTTTGGCTACACCCGGGCATGCGCGCCAGTTTCTAGCTTGCCAGTGTGCGAGTGTGGTACCAGGGGCAAGAGTGCAAAGCTTCAGGAAGCAAGGGTCACGTGCACAACCAGGCAAGGGGGGGCAGGCACTGCCTGATGCCCCCCCCCTTCTCCCGGGGAAGAGGTGGGTGCACGCCACGATCCCACAAGACAGCGGTCAAAGCATAATGCCTGTAGCACGTATGTCCCAAATATCCATGTGCGCAAGTGCCGTACACATGCCGTGCGTGGTTTGGGGTCGATACTCGATATATACACGTGTATGGCTTCATCATGCAAATGGCACATATATTGCTACTAAGCCTTTGAACCATCTACGCGGAGTAGCTGGACCTCAAACAGCAGGGGCTCGCCCCGGTGGTTTTCAAGCTGACGCCTCGTGGCGAACGTCGGGGGTTGCGGCTCTGCTTCTGGGTTGGCATAGCCAACGCTAGGCGGAATTAAGGCCCTCCGCTTTGCTCCAGGTCGCATGCCTACCAGCATTTCTTCCAATCCCTGCGCACCGTCACACACCGGACCAGGGTGCATAGTCCTCCATCATCAACCGCTCAAACAAACGGCACTCTTGCGCAACCACAGGCCCCACTTCGGTGTCGTGACCTGGACGATGAGACGGAGAAAAGCAGCTGGATGTACTTGCTGGAACTGTTTGTCACAGTGGTGTATGCTCACGCTGAAAGTGGATTGGTCCACGGCCAGGTCATTGGTCCACGGCCAGGTCAGCATGTAGGCTGAGCGTCCTGTGACGAACAGGCGGCGTCCAGAACAACATCTTCACAGCAAAATAAGTGTCAAGTTTGCATTCTTACCGGTATGAGATCACCCTGACCCAACTTGAAGCTAACGGGGCCAGTCGGGACGTCTCTAGGCTGAAACGAAACGCCTTCCACGGTGCCGTATATGAAGTACCTGTGAGTGCAGGGATAGCAAACAAACAAATCACAGCTCAAATGTTTGTGCGCCCTGCAATATCCATCACCTTTGCGCACACTGCTTGCTGCTAGGCGCGCAAGGCCACAGAAAGGTTGTGGTTCAGGGCACAAGCTTATGCAAACCCACCCGTTGCTGCGCCTCAGCACATAGTCAAACAACACGGTTGAGCTGGGTGTTGCTTCTGGTCCGCTCCCAAGGGCAAGTTCCTGGATTCTTACGCCGGAGGGCGTCTTGATGAATTTAGGGGTCCCCTCTGGTATCGGATTGGATAGCCCGGGGCTGGCCCAGTCTGAGGGGTCCCGTACGTCAGGCTTGGCTAGCGCCTGGCCGGCAGAGAGCACTGAGGTCCCCACAAGAGGTGCTGCTATCATCAGATTGCGTCGCGTTGGGTGAGCATGACAGACGACTGGTGCGCACGACTGGCGCCCTGCTGGGGACTGCGGTGTGCGCAGGTGGAGGCGGCAAGCGGACGCCTGCATTTGACTGCTGTCACTCTTTTACAGTTGGTATTGTGCGTGGACTGGAAAGTGTGTGAACTTGTGCACCAGAACGTGCGGCATGCACAGTCTCCATTGCAGATCCGCATCTGGATCCGCATGCACATCTGCAATGAAAGCACGTGTCCTGCACCACATACATCAGTACATAACAGTGAGAACCGTGATGCTGACAGCAGCCATGGACTGCACAGCACTACCCCACTCCCTCGCACTGCCGCGGGTGTGCGACAGTGCATGACGTGGGTGCGCGCTGAACGAGTGCAGGCATAAGGCTCGAATGCAGTCACCCGTTTAGCATGCACCATGCACAATACGTAGAAGTCCAAAAAGCGGCAAGGCTTAGGGGTCATCTTCAGATAATAACTAGTAATGTAGAAAGGCATCAGTACGTGATAGGATATCGCTGCACTCAGACATTGATGCATCGCTGTGTCGAGTCTCGCCAGCAGTCCGCACGACGCATAGTCGCTGTTCCCAGTGAGCCAAAATCGACCGATATCATCAGCCTTGCAACATAAGTAGCCGGCAAGTTCATGGCAATGCAGAGAGGGTCACACTGTGAGCCGTGAGCTGCTTGCAGCCAGGCATGCACGCAGCGCTAATTGGAACCGCCGCATGCGGTTTGCATCCACGGTCACGATCCCGAGCCGAAAGCCACTGAGGCGCTGCACCGTGCGCAGAATCGGAATGAAATTGCCGAATCGTGTACATCAGGTACCACCGTACATCGCGGGTTACTCCAGGCCGAATCCCTCGCTGTTGCTAATCGCCAGCCTGAGCAGGCGCTCCATCTTGTCACGGCAGCTGTACTCCGGCAGCAGGAGTGTGTTGAAGCACTGCACGGGGGAAGGGCAGGCGGCAAGCAAGCGCGCACAGGCAGTGTGGTGCAGGGCAAGTGAGCAACACGATTACTTGTACCCAGCAAGCGGTCTAACCGACGCTTGGCAAGGTCCGGTGCACAATAGTCAATGGGCGTAGCCCCCACCCCCGGGTGCATCAGTGCATGGTGTCAGTCATCGGTCAGGGGGGCCGAAGAAGGTGAGTCCCGAGGCCCATCCTTGCACCACATGATCCACATGCGGTGGCGACATATAGCAGAGGGACCCACCGTGTGGCTGGTGGGCAGCTTGAACGAGTCCGGCCCGTCGCGCTGCACCACACAGCGCAGCGCGCCCAGGCCCCCCAGCGGCGCCCTGTCAGACCCCGTGAAAAACTTGAGCAGCGCGCGTTGGTCCTGCCCGCACACATGCACACAAAGTCCCGTACACGCATGCATGAGAACACTTAGCATGTGTGGGGTGTTGTTGCCTGGTACGGCAGGTATACCCACCACTGGAGGTATACACCTACGGTCTCAAGTGGACTGTAGTTCGGTTTGCTAGTGAGGCTGTACACCGTAACATGGGGGGGGTGACAACGGAGAATGACGGAGGGCTCGCAAGCATGCTTGTGCTGCATGGATGCCTCCTGTGCCTCGCAAGTTGCAATGCCTTGGGCAGATCGTGAGCGCGGCTCACCTCCAAGCTGAAGCACGCCACGATCTCCCAGAACCAGCGCACGGCCGGCGTGGCGGGCGCGTAGCCGCCCTCGTATTTGACGGAGCGGCGCAGCGCGTCAAAGTCAAGCCCCGGGTGGCCGCACACCAGGCGCTCCAGCTCCTGGGGGGGAAGGGGGGGGGAGTGATGACAACAGGACATACATAATTTATACATTTGATCATCGGGCCTGCGCATGAAACACATGTGGGGCTGTGCATGAAACGCACTTGCCAACTCCCAAGTGGGAGTGGATGACACGCACGTATGCAGACATGTGAAACACGTGCGAGTGCAGGGGGGGAAGGGGGGGGGGCAGCACGTGGCGTCGCCTTCCCCAGTGCGCAGCAACCCAGTCATCCCCGCTGACCATGTGCATTGTGGATGCTTCGTGCAGAATGTCATATAGGCAACCGTTCCACACAGCGAACAAAACTGCGCAGCACAGCTGTGCGAGCTCGGTGTGCGCGTGGGCTGATCGAGCGTGTTGTGTACGTACCTGTGGCGTGAACAGGCTGAGCGCAGGGCCGTTGATGACCATCGTGAAGCCTGCAGCCAGCGCGCCAAACTGCCGGGCGACGGAGCGGTTAAGCAGCCAGTCGACCATGGCGCCGACATACTCATGACGGGTGGCGCCCGTCACGGGAACGTCCTCACCACCTGCCACACACACATACACGCACACACACGCGCAAGCACACATCAGCATGCGCGCTCGGGATCACTGCAGTGCATCGTTGACCAGTTGTACACGCTTCACACCACGAATCGCCCACAACATAGGCACCCACACTCATCAGGACAGGCTAGCAATTGCTGGTTTGGATTGCCTGTTTCGCATGGCACCAAGTGCCACTCTCAACCACCACCGCAAGTCCGCAACCTCACCTGGCACGAGCGACACCACCTGCGTCGTGCCAAACGCGTCCAGGCCGGCCGTGAAGGTGAGGCAGAAGACATCCTCCACGCTGCCACCCTCCACCTCATCATACTCCAGCAGCTGGCACAGCGACCTGTGGTGTGGAGGTGGAGGTGAGGAGCAGGCACCACAGCACACGGTTGATCATGGGCGACGCAAGCAGCACATAAACGTGAGCCATGCAGCGAGGCACAGGTTCACGGCCATAGTGCCCTTGGTGAGCACCGTGATCGTGAAGATGAGTACCGTACATCCGTACTGTGTATGACGGCGTAAAGTACACGCCACCTCAGCGCGTATCATGCATACCAGAGCACTTGGCGTTTGCCGCAGGCACTGCGGTCTGCATGGCACATGCATGCGACACACCGGACGCATTGTCCAACCCACCTGGCCACAGCAGGCTGCCAATCCTCCAGGTCAGCCAGGCTGAGGTTTGTTGGAGGCAAGGGGTGGTACAGCACGCATGTCGGGCGGCTGTGCGGCGGCGCAGCAACGCTGCTGCTGCTGCTGCCCCTGCCGGCGTCTGCCTGCATGGCGGATGCCAGGCCGCTGCCTGCCGCTGATCCAGTATGGTACTGAGCGACGACCGCCGCCAATAGCTTCTTGAAGAGGGCTGAGGGAGCCGGCAGGTGGACCAACACCCTGCATGTGGCACGCATGCAGTACATGATAACATGAATGAGTGCAGGTGGGCATCCAGGCCAGCACACTGGATGACCATTCTACGGGCAGTGCGGCATGAGTGCTTGACACGATGCTTACCGGTACCTAGAAGCCACACGCACACGCCCAGTCAAAACGCATGGGGCCCGTGTGATGAGAGTTTATTGTTCCCGTGGGGCCATGCAGTGTGCACACGCGTTAGAATAGAAACTGCACCTGAGGATTGCCAGGTGCTTGGGGTCCGTGTGTGTGCACTGCGCAGGCCTGTGGAGGGCTGCATCCTCCCGCCCGGCTGTACCGCACCCACCTGTTGTACACGGCCAGGCCCAGCAGTACGCCCATGAGCAGGAAGGTGGATTCCGGCTCCAGGGAGGAGGGGTTGGGCCACACCGTCCTGGACTCGGGCTCCACCACAAACAGGCCCGTGTCGGGGCTCAGCAGCTGCTGGAACAGCAGCCCGAAGAACTCCTTTTGCACGCCGCCCGCGTCGATGCCCTCCTCCCCCATGAAGTGCACCCTGCGCGGCAGCGGGAGTAAAATAGCAAAGGAGCAGGTGCACGCGCACGACACACACGCACGGGTCAAATGGCTGGCATTGGCTATGAGAAAGTGACCCAGCGCCGACTGGGCAACAAGCCAGTCAAGAGGCGCAGCACGGATGGGTCAAGGGCAGTGTTCGCCTGCCGCAGTCGTGCGCATTGTGTATGTATGTGCAAGCGTATCAACAATACAAGATGCCGGGGTGGCAGCACCTAAAGCACACCTGAGGGGTTTGTGGAGGTCTGCGCGCGCCTGGCGGGCCACCTCCGTCAACGCGTCCTGCACCAGCGCGCAGCGCCGGATGCGCAGCAGGCACACGTCGGTGTGCACGGCGGGCAGGCCGCACTCCCAGGGGGCCGGCAGGTGAGAGAGCTCGTCCGACGCGTCCGCAGGCGGTGCAGCGATGGGAACCGCAGTGGGGCCTGCCCCATCCGCTGATACACCTTGGCTGCTGCTGCTGCTGCTAGTCCCGTCATCCACACTACTGGCGCTTTGAGCCGTGGCAGAGGTGCACCTAGTGGACGCATCCTGTTCCTCCACCCCTCCATCACACAGCAAAGCTGAGTGATCCGCGCTGCCGCTTTCAGACACGCGACTCAAACTCAGAGGCGGAGCGCTATCAGTGCAACCAGCGCTGCCGCTCCCTGACGCGCCGTCACAGCTCAACCGGTGGTGACTGCTGCCGCTGCCGCCGCCATTGTTGCATGTCAAGTACGAACCAGACGCAACGGGGCCTGCAGGCCCGCCGCAAGCATGGCTACCAGCACCGTTGGCACCGGCTGCCGCTCCCGCCACACTGCCGACGCCCGAGCTGCCATCAGCGCTCAAGCTCCATGCACGCGGCTGCGGGTGGTGGTGGGTGGAGGGGTGGCGTGACGAGGCAGGGGCTCCTAGGCCCGACTGAAGCATCGCACCCACAGCGTCGCTGATAGCCCCGCCTGCCGGGTGGCATGGCAGGCCAGGGTCGCTGGCTCGATTGGGATGCATGACTGCAGGAGGGGTTCCGGCTAATGATGCGCTGTACGACCCGGCAGCAGCACCAGATGGCGCTTCGGCGCTGATACCGCTGCTGCTAGTGTCGACGGGTGTGGCGCTGCTGCTTCCACAGGCGGCAGGTTGGTGGTGGTGGTTGGGTGCAGCGGCTGCTGCCTCCTCAAGTGGGAGATGAGGCTGCTGACTGCCTGCCTGGCCTGCCTTGGCGGCGGAAGGAGCGGCGTCATACTTGCCGCACGCGCTGCTAGCGGCGCCGGTGGTGCCGGCAGAGCCCCGGGGCTGCGCCTGCCTCGCCCTCTGGCGCACGCTCTGCAGGAGCTGCTGCTGCTGCTGCGGGCGCTGCTGCTGCGGCCGCCGCCGGCGCCTGCTGATGCTTACCAGCCCCATCAGCAGACCGCCCGCACCACGCAAGCCTATGCTGATCACGCGCACCGCCACCTGGGTGGCACACGACACGAGCGCCATCGGCGCCGACCACTGCACCGCTTGTACCGCCAACAACTGCGGCTGCGCTTGCAGCGTCAGACGTGGGGGCTCGTGGCGCCGCTGACGCGGCTGCTGAGCCGGCGTTGCAGCGCTGGCTGCCGTGGATGGCCTGGAGACGTCCTGCAGAGAGGCTGGCTTATCCAGCACACGCGCTGACGGGGATGCTGCAGAGCTGCAGAAGCTTGAAGCAGTCGAGATGACGGATGCGCAGCCGTCTTGGCTGGAACTGCCTGTCGCTGATGTGGCAGCGGGCGCCAGCCATGCGGCAGCGGGCCCGCCTAGCACCTGCAGCTCCATCCTCGCGTATGCCACCGTCTGCGATCAGGAACGCACGCATGCATGAAAGCGTCATGCGGACAGGGCACACGCGTCAGCACGCAGCGCCGACATGGGACAATCCAAATGAAGATGCCAGCATGTTCAGCATGGGTCGGGTCCTGAGGCGGCTTCACACACGCCCAGACAGGCATGCACACACATCGCCCGCTGTTCTCTTCACGGCAGCCGCCAGCTCAGCCCAGACACCTCGCCACCCTCAGGTGCAGTTCTCACCATCACGCATAACAAGACCACCGCACGGCCCCACGGAAAGCATACTGCATGGCCCCATGGGAACCAAACATTTCTAAACACACATCGCCCGCAGCGGTGGCAGACCATCAAGATGGCAACTTGGCGACATGCTATACGGGTTGTGGCTGTTTTCCAGCTGCCGCCAGCATGTCTCCCTCAACTTCAACACACACGTGTTATGGCCCCACGGGCGCCTCTTCCTGACACACGTGTCAGGTGCAGTTCCTGTCCTCACGCGTGTACACACTGCATGGCCCCACGGGAAGCAAATAACTTCAACACACATGTGCCGTGCCGCGGTGTCACCCACCTGCTCCATACGGAAGCGGGCCTCCATGGCCAGCAGGCTGGCCTTGGCGCGCGTGTCCAGCAGGAAGGGGTAGTTGCAGAACGAGAACGCGTACTTCGTCTCGAAGGCGGTCAGTTCGGCGCTGCTGATGCGGGCGGCGCCGCGCTGTATAGCCATGTCCTGCGCCTGGCGCCACGCGGTGTAGTGGTCGTAGATGTCAAACTTGTCGCTGATGAGCTTGTTGTAGAACGCTTCCGCGGGCAGGCGACGCCCTCCCACCTGCGAAGCGTGCAGGTCAAGCCAGGCCAACACATACAACAACCCTAAACAAAGTGCAGAGGATTCCTTAAATGCTCCTGAGACCGTAATCATACATTCGTATCGTGTTGAAACACAGGAGGTTTTGGCAGGCCCGCAGCACAGCATTGCATTTTTGCGGTGCAGGGCTATGCAAAGAGGGGTAACTGGTCACGACTTACCTGATTCGCCTCCTCCACTCCAGCTAGTGCTTTAATTGCGTTCATCACGCCGAGCTGCAGCAAATGAAAACACCATGCAGGGCAGCATCGTCCTCAGCAGCAATCCAGGGGCGGGGTTCAAGCATCAGCATCAGCGCCAACCACTTCCACGCACAAAAAAACACAGACAGGGTGTTGCAGATACAGCCAGCGGGCAGGCTAGCGACATAGGAGATGGCTGTGCAGAGTTGCGTCTCTGGCTAAGAGTTCATAAATTCAGGCCTCATCCTTCGACTTACCGACAACTTCCTGGTTTCTTGAAGCTCCCTTGTGATGTACGCCTGCATTCGCAAAACAGCGACAGCACCTTGATGAACCGCAATACACACCATTACACCGATGGTTGCAGCGTGAGGCTGAGCGCTGAACTACACACCGCGCTTGCCTAGAAATCCTGCTGCAACCTGCTGCACCTGTGATGCATGTTGCACAACGATGCAGGTCAGATGCACTTCACTTGCAACATGCATACCAACCAGAGGCGGGTGGTGGGGTGGGCGGCATGTTCAGGTGAGGTTGGCATTTGCACGCACGCACGCACACACCTGCAGTACTGCGACCAGGCGGTGCCGCAGGAGGTGCGGGGGGTAGGCCGCCCACCAGCGCACCAGCAGGTGGCGGCACGCGGCCGGTGCGGACGCCAGCGCGCCCGTCAGCAGCGGCAGCAGCTCCTGCGCCTGGCGCGCGTCAGCCAGCAGCGGGCAGTGGAACGCGGCCTGTAGCAGCTGGGCGACCTCGGGTGTGCGCAGGTGGTGGGAGTGGCTGGAGATAGCCTTGTATAACGCACGCACGGACCTGCCGGGACGCACCAGCACGGCGATGGCATGCAGCAGCAGCAGCAGCAGCAGCAGCAGCAGCAGCAAGCACGCAGTGGCGACAACAAACGTCAGCAGTGTCATTAAGTTTACCAACACGCCATGGGTGGACTGTGCTGAAATGCAAATACCTATGCCAGATCTGTAAGTTCAATAGGCCCTGACTCCTCAGTTGCCCATGCAAAGTGATGACGTGATGTACGAATGGCTGCAATTCTGATGGTGCTAAATGGCTGCTGATATGGCCCCTTCCTTCTCGTTGCGGCTATGCACTGCAATTGCGAAAGCAGGCCATCCCAACACGCGCAGGAGGTTGCCACACGCATACAGCCATATGCAAGCAGGGCTGGGAGCGCACCTCTCCAGCGCCTCCTCCAACGCATATTGGTGGAGCGACTTGACATGCAGCAGCGCGTGTCGGCTGCCGCTGCTGGCAGCTCCGTCGCTCGCGGGGCCGCCGGGCGCTGAGGCGGAGCGGGGAGGCAGCAGCGGCGCCGCGCGGGCGCCTGTCGGTGTCGGGCCCTCGGCAGCGCTGGGGCCGCTGAAGATGGCGCCATCCGCCCGCGTCCTGCACCATGCATCCATGCATCCATGCACTCATGCGTCAGCATCGTCTATGAGCATATACATATGATGCAGCTCTGCTCAAGTCCTCCAACAGCTTCCTGTGCCTTCCACTCGTATGCAGTACGTCAATCACCTTAAATGCGTGCACATCATGCGAAGCCTACTGCGCTCTGTGCTGCGCTTTATCGTCCTGAACCTCAGCGCTCAAGCCCCGTCCGCACCCTCGCACTCACCCCGTCACAAACGCGCCCAGCACCGCCTGCAACGTCTCGTCCAGGAGGGCGCCGTCCATGCCAAAGCCGTCAGCACTGCTGCGGCCAAAGCATACGGCGAGCGCTGACGGGCAGCTGAACAACCTCTCAGCCCCTGCAGAATTCATAGTGCAAAAAAGTGTTGTCCAAAGCACAGTTTAGGTGTGATAAATGAGCATGAAGAATAAGAGGACGGGTGAAGCATCGGAGCACTTGGGTACGTATAGGTTCTTGCGAGCTTGCCAACGCAACTTGCCAGGCAGTTCATGCATGTTCCCCCAAACCCAAGCAAGCAGCAGCAGCAGCAGCAGCAGCAGCAGCATAACAGCGGTAGAAGTTGCCGCGTTTGCAGGACAACACCGGTGGGTGAGCGGAAAGGGCCGCACCTGTGCAGATGGCACGAAGCGCTGCAGACATGCCAGCTTTGTTGCCCCGAGCCTCACACGCATGCGCCTGTGTGACGGACTCAGAAAGCTCCCTCAGCAACGCGTGCGGCAGCGGCTGGCGCTGCTTGCAACCCAGCGAGGCCCCGCCAAACAACACGCAGCTGCGGTCGCCGCCGGCCACTACCGCACATGGACGGCGCCCTGCCTCCCCAGACACCCGCTGCTGCTTCGTTAAGGAGGCATGAGCGGACGCTGACGTCGGCATAGAGCCAACGTGCGGCAGGCACGGCTGCTGCACTGCCCCAGTGTTGTCCGCATGCAGCACGACGAACGGGCTGCTTGCGCTTGCGGTGTTGCTGGCCGAATATGTGGCCCGCACTGCTGTGTCGGTCTCCGTGGTAAGGTTGGCAGCAGGCGCAGGTGGAGCTGGAGTGTTGCTGGTGGAGGAGTGTGGAGCGGGTAGCAGCTCCTCGGGAACGGTGCCGGCTGCATAGGATGGCGCACCGACGCCGCACGCGTAAACGCGGCCGTCAGCGGCGAGGAAGAGCGAATGGCTGCCGCCGCATGCCGCCTGGATGATGGCCTTGCCCTGGAGCGCCTCCACCCTGCCACGTTCAAGCATTAGCAGCATCAGCCGCCATTGTCAATGGCTTAGGTCAGCATGTGGCAGGGGGCTTCTGCAGGGGGCTGACCACCAACTGTTGTCATACCGGTATGGCAACGTGCCAACATGCAGGTGTATGCGTCAGGCATATGCGTCCCTCCGGTATCAGCTTTGCCAGTTTGCCTCCTATCCGAATACCCAATTACAGGTTTCACTGGGGTACAGCTTGAAGCAGCTAGCACGGTCAGTCCCCAAGGGCCATGGCAACGCAGCACTACGAGTCCTAACACACAGCGCCTGCCGCCTGCAGGCGCGTCGAAGTTTTGATGCTGAAGTTTTGGAGGCTTCTAGCCCAGCGCAACACTCATCTCTGGATGAGACCCCTGGACGCGACCTGTGCCCCGCACCGCACCTGCATGGCGTGTGGCGGCTCAGGAGGTCGCCGTGGCCCAGTGCGCCCGACATCCCCACGCCCCAGCTGTACACCTCAAGCGCCGCTGCGCTGCCGCCCGCCGCGCCTGCGCCCGCGCCTGCACCTGCTGGCGCTGTTTGCGAAGTCGTTTGCGCCGACACGATCACGATGGTGTGGCTGCCGCCAGCGGCGACGTCCCGCACCTCCGACAGCGCCAAGCGGCGGGGCTTGAGCAGCGGCAGCGGCTGGCCCTGGCGGCCAGAGGGCCTACTGTCCGTGTCCCGGGATACCGAGAGGCAGGAGGAGGGCGCCTGGTTGCCGGCGTCCTCCCGGGGCAGATGCCCTGCTGCTTGAGGAATCAGTGAGGAAGTGGCAACGCCGCTGCTGCTGCTGCTGCTGCTGCTACTGCTGCTTGACCTGCTGGTACGATACATGCGGTTGTAGTCCAGGTCGATCAGGTTCATGCTGTGATTCGCAGACCAGGCCATCATTTCGTCGGGCGTTTTGCGGCTGCGTGCGTCCAGACCGCCATCATCGCCCGGGGGGGAGGACGAGGGGGTGCTGTGCGGGCTGCGCGCCTCGCCGCATGAGCCTCGTCGGCGGCGCTGGTGGCGCAGGTGCAGGTGCGTGTCGCGGCCGCCCTGGTCCTCGCCGCCAGCATTGGCAGCCTCGCCACGCGACGCCTCGCTTACATCGGGCGCCAATGCCGGTGGCTCACGCATGTGCTTGTGCTTGTGCGGAGGCTGGTCCTGGGCTAGAAGTCGGGCATCGCCCCACACGTACGCCTGGCCCTGGCTGGTGCGTGCCACAGAGTGGTGCTCCCCTGCGGCGATTTGGGTCACGGGCTGCGCCCACAGCGCTGACACGAGCGTGGGGCGGGGGCGGCGCCAGGTGTCGCCAACGCCCAGCTGGCCGCTGCTGTTGCCACCGAATGCAAACACCTGCAGGAGCAAGCATGCGTGCGGCGACCATGCGATTCAAGTGTGCTGCACACTGGTGGGAGTTGGCGTGTCCGGCATGCACAGTTAACAACTGCGACAGTGGGCAGTCCAAGGTTTGAAAATGGCAAGCTTAGAGTCAGACACCGAGCCCTTACAGCACTCAGATAGTCACTCAGGTAGTTTAGCTTCAGCACCACCAAGGAATTCCCCTAGGCTAGTAAGAAGTGTGGAGTGAGCGTGCGTACCTCTGACCGCAGCGTGAGGCAAAGTGAATGTTCCCGACCACAGGCAACGGACGTCGCGTCTGAAATGCCCTGAACGAGCTTGGGCTTGTACACCACTGCTGGCGCGTCGTCGCCTAGCCCCAGCTGCCCGCTGCGATTGCTGCCCCACGCCACGACGTTGTTGTTACTTGGAAGTGGAGGGCAGCTTGAGCACTCAAGCACAGCCACTGTGTGCTCATAGCCGCAAGCAACGTGCCTTCAGCATGGCAAAGAGCAGGGCGGGGCAAGTTAGCAGTGGCAAGTGTACGGCTAACACCGTGGGTGCATACCAGCTCGCACAGAGAGGTATATGATGGACGTCAAACAAACACTGATATAACTGAAAGCGTCTGCGGTTATGTTGGCTTTCGCTTAATGAAGTTCCGTGTATGGCAGCACCTAACTTGCGTAGAACAGTTGTCGGGTAATTGACAGGTGTGATTGCTTGCCGACAGGTCATGTAGGAAGGCCACACCAAGGGCTCGTGGTAGGGACTGTTCACTCTAGGCAGCCAAGTTAAAGAGGACGCGAGTGCACATGAGAGCAGCCTGGGCAGCAAACTCAAGGTGGTGGTTTACGCAACTCCCAATCACAAACCCTGCGAACCTCGCGCCCAAGGGCATACGCCCTCTTGAACCCAGCAGGTCTCACCTTACAGACAGACTTGCCAGGCTAGGAAGAATGCAAGGCGTCTGCACAACACTGACCGCCCGGCGCCCACTGACCGGTGCTCCCAAACCAAGCTCCCCAGAACCATTCGCACCCCACACATACAATAAGCGGCTCTCATCGTCACTTATTGCAGCACCGTGCGCCGGCCCGAGGCTCACAGTGGCCCACCTGCGTTGAGAGAAAACAATCAACACTGTAATCAGGTCGTGCGAAGTCGGCACCAACAGTTCGATTGGAGTCGGTGAGAGCGATAAGCCGATTGGTAGCACAGGTATGTGGTAAGAGAACGCCACGCACCTCTGCTGCTGCTGCTCATTGGCCTGGCCGGTGGTGTTGCTTGCTTCCTCTGAGCTTGGTAGCGGTGTTCCTGCGAGCGACTGCCTCTCCAGGACGCCAACTGCACGAGGGACCACGAGCAGACAACTGCTTTACACACAGGTCGCAACAAATTGCATCAATACAAGGCCTGCACTGCTGCTTAGGCTGCACGCGAATGCATAAAGCCCTTCATCGCGCCGACTCGACTGCACCGTTCCCTCGCCCACCTTTGCAGGGCCAATCACCCGCCGAGTGCTCCTCACAAGCCCCACTGGTGGATGGTGGCGTCTGGAGTGCAAAACCACGTCCGCTGACGAGTACATGCATAGTTGTCCTGCGCAGTCAGGAATTCCAACGCGGCAGCGTTGGTGCAAGCGTCATAAAAGCCAATGCTGGCTGGCCACACCACTGAGCCTGGCGCAGAAACCAGTGAGCTGCCACGGACTGCCACAATACAAAGAGGCAACCCAGCCGCATGAGTGTTGGTTGCACCCTGGGAACGATAGCGCTGACCGTTGCCATTCCGTTTGTGGCGCCAGCACGAACTGTTGCAATACCTGCACGCCTCGACTAGGGCTTCCAATGACCAGGGACACGCTCCAAGTCCTGAACCAAACGGAAGTGTGCCATGCTGCCAGGCTAGCAGTTCAGTGGGTAAGCGCAGTTTGAACGGGGCAGTTGACGTGACTAGAGAGGTAAGCGTTTCAAGATAAACTGGAAAAGCTGGGTATTCGTGAGTCTAAGTCTCTCCAAAATTCCAGTACAAACCCGCTAGCTTGCAAGCAAAGAGCAGGTGAGAAACGTAGTATGGAGGAGGTAATGTCGACACGACACACTGGTAGTCCACACGGGCCTGCAGTCATTGTCATCAACACCCAGACAACGCACTCAAATTCCGATGCACACCATCACACGCCCCCTTTTTTGCTGAACCTCAACAAAGTTTGAGGTGGAGCACCTCAAAAGTGCACAAGTGGGCGGCTGGGCGGGCTGCGTTGCCGTCGCAGCGACGCGCTTTGCCACAGCTGAGTGTCAGTGCCACGATAAGCAAGCGGCCTCGCACACACATACACAAGGCGGTACGTGCGGGCAATAAACAAGCGTCAACAAGCAACTGCATCAACACATTATGCCGCTGCCTTGAGTATGCATACTGCTGCAACGAAGCTGCTGCTTGCCGTATGCTGACATGCATGCACGTCGCTCAGCTACATGGTTGTGCTGCCGCTGCAGGCACGCCCTACAGCAACTGCACTTGTGCGCATTGGCGTCAGCACAGGGGGCGAGACGTTCACACTCACATTTGGGTGGGGCTTGTGCTGGTAGGTGCAGCTGCTGATGGCATTCACATGAGCGAGCTGACAAGCACAGCTACGCTGCACACAAACGCACACGCCAACATGTGTTTTCAAGCATCCTTCGCTGCGTACATGTGATGTTGGTTGCAGTACACGCAGCTCACTCACTGCACATGTACGCTTCAGACATGATCTGGCGGGTGTCACTCCCACCTGCACTGAAGGCTGCTGCTTTAACGATGTTGGGCCCTTAGCCGCGTGTCAAATATACAGTGTGCACCAACTGGAGGATGGAACCCAGCACAGTGCAGCGCGTGCCCGAGGAGCATCAGCTCAACCTGTTTCGAAACCACGAGGACCGCTTGATATCACGTTCAGTCCTCTGCGAACAAGCAGGTCAGTTTCATGGGGTGTGCATCGCTTCACAACGCGTGTTTCTGGGTGTACCAACAGCCTTATGAGTTGACTTGCGCGCATAGGGTTGCTCGTGCCCGCTGACATCCTTGACAATACCGGCACGTGTTGGGCTGCGCTTGGACCCTGGTTGTTATGCTGCGTTTGGCAGTCATCCCAGCGGTGATCATCACAGGCTTCCTCGGCAGTGGCAAGAGCACGCTCGTCCGTCATATACTGCGGCAGAAGTGAGTGAATCCTGGCTGGAACCAACACACATCGAAGCCCGAGGTCGATCGCCTAAATTGTTACCTGGGTCTGCGGCGTGAACCCCACTTGCTCTTCACCTAGCTTCATTTCAGCCAAAGCGCGGTCCCGGCACTTTAGTGGCCCCCAGCAGTAGTGGCGGTCGTGGTGGAGAAGGCAACAGTTACAACTCCAGAGGGTCTGTAACTACTTCCAATGTCCGCAAATCAGCCCAGCACTGCATATGTGTCAGTACACCTCCTCACTTGAAGCCACTGCCACCCTGCATGGATGACATGAAGCATGGACCCCAATTCCGGGGACCAAGCCTCGCAGCACATGCACCGCCCGACCCCACAACACTTCACGCCTGTCATGGACAACTGCCCAAAGCATGGCAATACAGCAGCATATGTGCGCCGGGCATACCATGATGTTGCGCAATCGCATGTAAGCACTTTGCATGCTCACACGCTGTGCGCTGTGCCCAAGCTGTGTTGGCAGGGGGGACCTGCGTGTGGGTGTATTGGTGAACGAGGTCGGCCAGATCGACCTGGATAGCCAGTTCATCAATGCACGACAGGTAAACGCGCTCGTCAGCGACTCATCCGTCACCTGCCTGCCACGCCCTGCACCGGCATGACTGATGCCCCAGATGCCGCCGCCCCAAGTTGTGGTCCGGGCTCGTCCAAGCGCCTGCTAGCGAGCTTACTTGCACCTGCAACATTACGCCACGATGCATGCATGCATGAACTCGTTGCATTCCTGGCGAGCCACTGGCCGATCCTGACAGTCGCGCGAGGTGAGATGTGGCATGGACGGGTGCGTTTGCGGGCGTCGTGTATGCGCAGGCTAATGCTGCAGTGGGTCTGCCTGCGGCGGATCTGTCGGGCGGCTGCGTGTGCTGCACCAGGGAGGGGGAGCTGGGCGCCGCGCTGCGCCAGATAGCGGCAGCGGCGGCGGCCGCCGCGCCCGCCGCGCCCTCCGGCCGGCCCGCGCTCGACTACCTGGTACGAAACACTGCGCCAGCGCACTGTGCTGCGTCATGCCTGCATTATGTGCGCAGCGCATGTGCACTGCTCTGGCCCGACTGTCCAGCTGCAAGCTGCCTTGGCGCCGACAGTGCACAAGACAGATGTCTATGATGTGATATACTGATATGGGCTCATCCAGGAGTCTTCAGGGCCGCTGGCGGCCGGATACCTGTTGATCATAAGTGCCAGCTGTGTGCATGCGGCTCCAGCAGCGTACCATTGCAGCATGCTCCTTGCCATTGCCTTGTGATGTGTATTGCCTCGCATGCGGATAGCCTAATGGCCTGCATAATGTAAGCATCATGGGAGCTTGTGTGCGCTCTGTCGTGGTGTGCAGATTGTGGAGACGTCAGGGGCTGCGGATGCTGGGCCGCTGGCGCTGGTGAGATGCTGGGCTGCCGGCTCAGCAAGCCAGCAGTCAGCAAGCCTGCTAGGCCAGCAAGCCGGCAAATCAGCAAGCCTGAAATGCCTCAGGAAGCCCGCACGCCAGCAAGCCGATGATCGGGTATAGGCAACTGATGCATCATGCAAGGGGTGGGAGCGAGGTGCAGGCAGGCGCCGTTGCTCGTACAGCAAACTGGGTGTCGTCCACGCGACTGAAGCACTCGTGTCCTGATCCGCCTTGAGGTTCAAGTAATGACTGCGTTTACACCGCTCCCAGTGTTGTGCCGCTACTGCTGCTGCTGCTGCTGCTGCTGCTGCTGCTGCTGCTGCTGCTGCTGCTGCTGCTGGGTGATGATAATGTCGACGATGATACCGGCGTGTGCCCAACACCAGGCGCTGGTAGATGCAGGATTCCGCCTGGACAGCGTGGTGGCTGTGGTGGACGCCGAAGCGGGCCCCGCAGCGCTGGGCCTAGGCAGCGGCCATCCCACCAGCGCCTCCAGCGCCCCACCCATGCCTGGCGGGGGTCCCAGCGGGCTCCGCCACCCGCACGCCAACCACGATCAGCATCATCACGCGGACCGACACGCCAGCCAGCATTACTCTGGGCACGAGGTGGCACGGGCACAGGTGCGTCCCACTCTTGCTGTGCCGCTGCTTCTCCATTGGCCATCGCTGATTCATTCATCTCTAACCTACTGCATTCATCCAAGCGCTATTTCAGCAGCTGCCGTCTGACGGTGTGCGCTTGCGCCGCCGCTTCGCTCAGCGGATAACATGGGGTCAGCTTCCATTGACCCCCTGCCTGATGCGCACCTTGAGTTGTTGAGAGGTGCGGTGCTACTGTCGACCTACCGCTGCGGGCGCGCAGGTGGCGTGCGCTGACGTCGTCGTGATCAACAAGTGCGACCTGGTGGGGTTGGGCCAGCTGGCGGATTTGGAGGATGCGCTGCGGCTGGCGGCTCCAGGGGCACGCGCGGTGCGCGCACGCTGGGGCGAGGTAAGCAGGGCGGGGCGCTGACCACGTTCTCCCCGCTGCCTGTAGGCGTGCTGCTTTTCAATTCTCATGTATTCATGTACTTTGTGCCTCAAAGTCACATTTCCCCGACTGGTACCGTGCAATGTCGCAAGGCTGGCAAAGTGGGAAAGGGTGCGAAACTGGGACTTGTATGTCAGGGTGAGCGAAAGAGCCTCATAGCAGGAGCGTGTCAGATTACGGGTGATTTGGGGTAAGCGCTTGAGGCAAAGACGTACAAGCATTAGTAGCTGTCCGCGTCTCACCTGGCCTTGCTGGTGCAGGTGCCGCTACCACTTGTGATGGATGTCGTGATGGACGGTGCTGTGGACGCGCCAGCGCCAGGCGTGCAGGGCGAGGCGGCAGCAGCGGCCGGGCCGGGCAGCAGCGGCGCCGGCAGCAGCGGCGGCGCTGGCGGCATGGGGTTTCTGTCGCACGAGTCGGTCGTGGGTGTCACTCCTGTGTACCGCGTTGCGCAAGGTAGGAAGCGGCCAGTGGCACCAAAATGCCCAACTGTCATGTGCATCCGGTCATGGGGTTCAAGGCCGGCTCATGCGAATCATCCTGATCAGCAATCGCAAACACCCATGACACGGGCATCCTGCACAGGCGATTGCAAGGCAATCGTGGCATGGCAGTGCTGCTACATTTGCATGATCTGTGCATGATCACGAGTTGAGCAAGCAATTTGGTGCGGTGACATTCACTGCGTTGGGGTATGCTGTCATAAACTCATGATCCGCTGTGCTTTGAAGCATACAGTACCCGAATGCCCCCCATCCCCATCCCGTCCCCCCCTTTGAAGCAGACGGGCTGGTGTCGTTGAATCATTGATGCCTTGGTTCAAGGTTTATGTCTTCACTTGGGAGGTTTACAGCCGAGGCCATCGCACATCTCTTGAGCGTGTTCTGTTATCCATTACCTGCGTGTTACGTTCCCAACGCTCAGGGCCACAGGGGGAGCGCCTGCAGCAGGCGAGCAGCCACGGGGGCCTAGTGGTGGGTCAGACCCGCCACACACGCCGCAAGTGGCAGCCGCCCGGTGGCGCCGCCGGGGCCTCCCACGGTGGCAGCGATCATCACGGCGGGGGCGAGGGAGGCGGTGAGAACGACGACCCCGGCCCTCGTCATCATGACGAAGGCCACGGCCATGACCACGACCACCATGCGCACAGCCATCATGCTGGCATGCATGCGGGGCTCCACACGGTGAGTGGATGCTGCCGCCCTGGTGAGGTGACGGGGTGCCTGGCACGAGTGCCATGCCATCTCCGTCCATGCTGCCATAAGTGGTAATGCGCCCCAATCCACGATCCACCAGTAGTGCACAATCGTCACCTGTCAATCGACATTGAGCGTACAACACGCCCTTCTGCTTACGTACGAATGACCTGAAATATTCAACGCAGGTTGCCTTGTCGTTGGAGGGGCGGCCCTGCCGCAGTCTTTGCGCGCTTGCGTCCTGGATGCTGCAGCACCTCGTCACAAACTCCGGTGAGGTTGAAGGACGCCAGGGAGGACACTGACAGTGAATTAGTGATACGTCATATGTCGTATGTGTGGTTTGCGTGCATGCAAGCTGCTTGAGCGATGCAATCAGGCCGTTGTCCGGCTTCCCTTCAGGACCCAGATCAGCCAAGGTGGACAGGCTAGCAGTGCGGCGTCCCGCAGGTGGCTTTGTTGCGCTCCTGACAGACTTTCCGTGCCTTGTTGCTTCACTGTGTCTTGCAGCTGTGATCCGCGCCAAGGCGCTCCTGTGGAGTGCCGACATGGCGTCACATGGGGACGCCACCGGCAAGGCAGCACGTGGACAGCAAGCGGGAGGCAAGGGGGGGGCGGAGAGGCGTGCACCGAGCCCGCGCCTGGTGCTGCACCTCAGCGGCAGACGAAGGTTCGTTGAGGCTCAAGGCAGGACAGGGAGGCGGCCTCCATGGCTGTGGGTGGGTGGGGTTGCGTTGTGTCGAGTTGCGCCGGGTCAGGCAAGGTGATGTTGCGTTTCGTGGGCGAGTGCCGGGTTAACAGCTGCAATTGGGATGGGGATGTGTGCTGACGGCGCGGTTAACGTATACCGTTGGTCAGCCTGTAAACAGATACTCAGCCAAGAGCAGGGCTCTGAAAAGCCTCTGCCTTCGCTGCAGGGGCTGTGTGCTGCTATGTTGGCCGGATGTGGAGGCATCATGTTCGCTCAGGTACGCTGTGCTGTGCTGTGCTGTGCTGTGCTGTGCTGTGCTGTGCTGTGCTGTGCTGTGGCAGGGTGGAGCTGCGGCAGGAGGGGCCCTGGCGGAGCCAGCCGCTGGTGCAACTGGTGCTGATCGGTAAGACTAAGGCGTGAAGGAAATGGCGGGCATGCTTATGAGTTATGGCCTATCGTGATGCAGATATCGGAAAGCGGCGCTGACAGGAGCCTACCGCTCACCATGCACAAGCACGTCAGCCGGCCAGCCAGCTTGCTTGGGAGTGCGCTTTCCTGAAAGGTTCATGGGGGGTGAGGGCGGGCCACTGTTCGTGTGCAGGTGGCTTGACTGCACACGAGGGGACGGCTGTACAACTGGGCAAATGCTCGGCTTCCGCTCTGACTGCTTCGCTGTGTGCATGGGTGACGGGGTGTGCGTGGCATTGCTTATGAGGATGGCAGCACCATCCAGCGAACAACCTGTGCGACCGGCCACCCCTTATCAGCAAACACACCAACATCCATGAATCATGGACCATGATACAAGCCATATGCGGATATGCCGCTGCCACCGTGTGACATGCCCCGCAGGCTCCGATGCCGCATCTCTGGAGGCCCTTCGCGATGCTTTCGTGCAGCAGGTGCTGGTGGCACCGCAGCTGCCAGGCCCCTCAGCCGCCCTGCCCGCCCCGCCCCAAAGCCCTTTGACGAGCGACCAGAACGTGGCTGGCGCAGCCGCGGCGACCGTGCAGGCGCATGTGGCAGGGGCCTGCGCGCAGCAGGGGCCGGCGGTGGCGTCTGATGACCAACTTCACTTCATGACGGCCGTAACGCTGGCGCTGGCGCAGCTGATCGCAGGCAAGCTGCGCCCCTGATGCAGCCTGCGTGCAGTCTCAGCGGCAGCCGCGTGCACACCGTTTGTTCAGGCGCCCTACGCGTAGCCGTGCTGATGGCGGGCTGTCATGTGTGCGCCATACGCCAATGCGTGCACACAGTGCGCATGTGCACACTGCATGGCCCCACGGGAGTCTCACTTGACACTGTGCGCACCTTGTTTCCACAGTGTATTGCGCGTGGTAGCGCTCACCTCCAGCACCTGTCAATTTCGCTGCTACAGTCCACGGTGCTGGAACCTCTGCTCCTCAGCGCTCAGGCGGCAATCCATTTACCCTGCTGCTGGCACGACTGATGGGTGCTCATGCTGCCGCGCAGGCCACCCGCGTCTTGTCCTGCTCGGCCACCCGCGTATCGCCGCCGCCGCAGCCAAATCGGCTCCTCAGGGGCTTGGTGACGCTATGCCTGACGCTGAGGCTGCCTGCCAGTCATCGGACGCTGACGCTGGCTGCTTGACGGCGCGCATGGGCTGGTCAGGCTGCATGGTGGCCTTCACCGCGCAGGCCGTTCCGCTGCACGGCGTACAGTCGGAGAGCGTGAATGCTGAGGTGATGCGTCAGTGCAGGCATGTACACCTGCTGCATGAGCAGAAACTCAGCGTCCTGTACACATGCCCGCATGAGCAGCACATCAGTAAACTGTACGCGTGAGCAGCACGTCAGTAAACTGTACGCATGAGCAGCGAATGGGCCTTCCTGTACCCGTGTTGTTGCGCATACGTGATGTGATCAGTAGTACTGCACGTTGTATGGGACAGGATGTTGCTGAGTTGCGATGATACACATGCACCTGTGGAGGTGTGTTGGGAGGAGCGGGGGGCAGGACCAACCGGCCAAACGCCAGGTCAGAGCGCCAGCTGCACGAACGCGCTTGCGGTGTGGCCGTCACAGCGATGGTCCACGATGCGTATGCTGGGTTACGTGCGTGTTCTGTGCGTGCGAAATGCAGTCGCAGGTTATGCTTGATTCGTGTGATGCACTGGTGTGCACGTGTTTGTTACGCAGATCATGCGGCAGGTCAATGCCAGCGGGCAAGTATTGCTGGTGGCCGTGACTGTACCTGGCACCATCAGCGCAACCACTGGCAGCCAGGCCGGGGACAGGTGGGAACCGCGGCTGTGTGCTGCGCTATTCATGCAGGCCTGCGCTTTGGTGGAAGTTGTGAGCCAGTGCCGGCCGCACTTGCTAATCATGTCACACTGACGGGAATTGACGCTGCTGCCTGTCAGGGGCAGTTTCCATGAAGTACACCTGTCCCCATGAAAACACTCGTCCTGGCAACTGGTGCAGGCAGGCCGGCATGCATCCAAAATCCATGCGTTTTTCGGACACATGCTACGCGCATCAGACATTTGTCAATTTGTGGGTGCTTGACTGCTTGTTATTGCATGCGGTCATGGCCGTTCCTCCAACTGAAGGGGTACGTGTGAGACGGTGGTGCTGGTGCCTGCCATGGTGGATTTTGCTCCAGGGTCGTCAGCTTGTTGCTGCCCGTGCCCGCCCACCTAGCTCAGGCGCCATGCGCCGCAGCAGCAGGGCAGTCGCCGTTGAGCCGCCAGCAGGCGGCGCTCCAGGCGGCGCAGGGCGTGTGGGCGATCATGGAGGCAGCGATCGCGCCGATTGTGCGCAGGTGAACCGGGCGTGCAAGTGGGGATGCGGTTGATGGCCTGGTGCATAAACGTACTGACGTGTTGCGCAATTGTTAGACGTTAAAAGTTTGTAGCATGTATGGGGAGTGTTATGCGCTGCATTTGTCTTTGTGGCTGCCGTCACAGATATGCCTCGCACGCACATTGTTTGCTGCGCACTTGCACCGCACGCTTGGTGCTCCCCTCCAAGCGCTGACAGCTAAAGACTTTTGTGTGGTGCTTGCTGGCTTGGTTTGCCTTGCGCGCGTGTGTGTGTGTGTGTGCGTGCGTACAGGACTTACAGCCATGTCACGTCGTGCAAGTGCGACGTCACCGCGGCGATGGCGCTTGCTGCCCAGCCACTGCCCAGCCAACGTGAAGCGCTGCAGTGAATGCACCGCCTCTGGAGACTGCACACGGCAACACCCGCTTACTCACCCACTCGCATGAGCGCACGCGTGTATCAGTTGCTGCACAGTTTCAGTGACTAAGTCAATGGAAAAAAGGAAACAGGAAAAGGCCTTGAAAGTTCGCTCAGCGTGCTGTAACTGCTTCCAACCTCCGACGTTCGTTCGTGCGTCGCTTGCCCAGCACACGAATATGCATGCTTTCTTCTTGAGGGATTGATGGGGTTTTGGGCATTTAGAGCAAAGCGCAGGCCAAGTGGGTGAGACGTGCTCCACGACCGCGATGCTGGATTCGGCGTAGTTTGCATCCCAAAGCCGGTGCGGAGACCGGCCAAGGCCCTCCGCATGTTGAAAGATATAATAATCATACTGTCAGTTACAAAGGCCAGACACTTGTATTTGTTGCCAACAGACATTTACACCAACGCCAACCGCACTAACCGGCCTGAGATTGACCAGGGTTATCCTGGCTTCCCCCTGTCGCGGCAGGGAACCACAAGCGCAGCCCGCATCAGGCCAGTGACGCTTGCTTCTTGTAGCCACATAGCCTTACTGGCTCCCTGCCCGTTGTGAGCAACGTGGGGTGCACCACTCCATCAGGCCTGCAAGACTTGGTTTCTGCCCCAGGACGCAGCCATGGCAGGTGAGTCTCAGCTAATGGTCTCTCAAGCCCTTCTTGCACCTGTTGGCCTGCTGGTGGTCGGTGTCCTGACGGTCTTCCTTGCTGTTCCGCAGATTACGCCGCTAAGGCCGATGAGTTTCGCAAGCAGGGCGACAAGAAGCTGAAGAGTGTGTTCGGAAGCCTCTTTGGCAGCACAGCAAAATATGAGGAGGCAGCTGAGTTTTATGAAAAGGCTGCAAACAACTACAAGCTCGCCAAGTGCTGGGTGGACTGCTCGGATATGTATGAGAAGCTTGCAGAGTGCCACCTCAAAATGGACTCCAAGTATGAGGCAGCATCCGCGATGGTCGAGGCAGCAAAGGCAATCAGCAAGCAGAAGCCTGAGCGCTCCCAGGAGATGCTACAGAAGGCTGTGGATATGTACACTGATATGGGGCGTCTTGTGATGGCCGCGCGCCAACTGCGCGAAATTGCGGAGACCAACGAGAAGGCAGGCATGAAGCCTGAGGCTATGAAGTTCTACGCTCAGGCAGCGGACTTGTTTGAGACCGACAACAACAACTCTGAGGCAACCAAGTGCAAGCTCAAAATTGCTGAAATCTCCGCTGAGCTTGGCAAGTACCACAAGGCCGCAGATCTGTTTGAGGAGGCAGCAAAGCGTGCTGTAGAGAACAACCTACTCAAGTTCTCTGCCCGTGGCTACCTTCTGCAAGCCGGTATCTGTCTCTTGTGCGTGATGTCGGCGGATGATGTTGACATTAAGCTGGACAAGTACCGTGACATCGACCTGCAGTTTGCCGGCAGCCGTGAGGCGACTCTGCTGGAGGCCTTGGTGGAGGCGATGCACGAACAAGACGACCAGAAGTTCGCCTCTGCCCTGGCTGAGTATGACTCCGTCACACGCCTGGACGCGTGGAAGACCAAGATCCTGCTGGAGGCGAAGCGCAGGATACAGGACATGCCTGAAGGCGGGGATGACGCAGAGGATGACGATGATTTGACCTGAGCGGGCAGCCAACCACGCCCGGTGCCGAATCTTGCATGTCAACATGCACCTGAACATGCCATGCGCATGTGCGGTGCGGCGCTGCTGTCCGTCATCCACCCACGCGCACGCCAGCATGGCAGCATGGACACAAGAGTGAGCGCGTGCTGTCTCATGGCAATATCCCAGCAGAGCGGGCCGTACGCACTCTGTCAGGCATACTGGTTGTTGAGAGGCGTCAGCAGTCCCCACGAAGTACCACCGAGCACTTCACCTCTGGACCAATTACTGCATATCTGCTTTTTTTATGGACCCTGTTATGCATGGAAGGTTCTCCCGCTTGAATCGTCATCAAACTTAGCCTCACATTGTGCCTGCATTACTGAGGCAGCATGGAAACTGGCAAGCCCGGCACCATGAGCTGACCCAGATGCTCCCGAAATCCTTGCCGTAATGCCGTTCTCCGTGTCTGCGCGTGCCATGAATGTTGCCTTTTGTAAGTCTATGCAAGTTTGTTGTGTCACACCAGTTTATGACCCCGCGCAAACCTTCAATTCCAAAGGTCTCCCGTACCTCTGGTGCCTGATTTGACTATGTGACCCACCATGCTGCTTTCACCGCTGTCGTCTGATGGGAGCAAGCGAGAGCGCACCGTGCTCTATGTGAGCCTGGCAGTCACAGCCTGCACCCTTGGCAGCGCAGCCTATCTTTGCTATCGCTATGGTGCGCTTTCTGCAAAACGGCCTCACGGGCAGCGTGCAATCCAGGGCGACGGAGAGAGCGACAGCGAGCAGGATGATCCGGAGCGAGAGGCTTTGCTTGAAGAAGTGGTGAGGCAAATCCTGCGTGCAGAGGATGAGGTTGAGGCTGACGAGGCAGGTGCAGACGCAGGAGGTGAGGCAGCGGGTGCAGAAGCTGTGAATCCCGAGCACGGAGCGGACCCTGCAGATGAAGCAGCAGGTGCAGCGCTGGGAGCTTCCTGGAGGGCAGAGCTGTTGTCCAACGAGGAGGACGAAGACGACGTGCCTGTGCCTGTGAGCAAGGGCTTACGTTATGGTCCTGTGCGCACGTGTGCTGGGGTTCGTGGCAGTGTGGCCTTGTGTGGAATTTCCCCACATAGCCGGCCCATGCTTTCAGTCAATATGCCTGCCAGCGCAGCCTGGTCTGCACGGTGGCCACGGTGGCTGCACAAGTAGCCTGGGTACTGCACACTGACAGTTAGGAATTCGTCCCTTCAATGTGTGCGTGGTGCAGGACGAGTTCAAGGACCCCATATCCCTGGAGGTGAGGATGTGTGTCCTCCGATACGGAAGCAAGTGTCGCAAGAGAGTGAAGGTGGCGGACTAGGAGCACCTGGCGGAAACTTCACGTGACCTGACATGCTGTGCTTTTCCTGAGGTGCGCCCCACTACACAGGTCATCCAGGAGCCGGTACTTTTATGTGCCACAGGACAAGTTTATGACTACCATACCCTGCGTTCCTGGTTTCGGACAGGTGCGTTCAAACGTTGTAGGGGTCAAGTGCACGCACGCAAACGGCAACGACCTAGGTTTGGGCAACCTTGTTGTGCTTCCTACCTTGTTTTGCAGGCAATCGTCTGTGCCCCAAAACCAACTTGGAGGTGCAAGATGTGCAGGTGAGGCTGGCGCCAAGCAGTCGGCATGCGACGCACAGGTCTACCAACGGGCCCTGCAGTGGCACCATAGGGACGGCAGCACACGCACGGTCGAAAGCATGCAGGCCTGCGAGAGCGTAGCGCAGGCTCAAACACCTTCACCTAATCTGGGACTGCAGCAAGTGTTGGCATGACCACGCGTATATGCATATGCATGCAGGTGACTCGCCTGCCATGGCTGAAGACACGCATCCACGAGTGGCTGCACCAGCACGGCAAGCCTGTACCGAAGCCACGCGACTTGAATCACCGCCTATCAGGTGAGGCGTTGCGTGTATCATTGGTCCGGAGTAGTCCCGTTGGACGCTCTCACATCTACGTCGTGCGTGTGCTAATGATGCGACACGGGTAGCTTGTATGGATACCGCCCTCGTACCGGTTATGCCGTTACGGGTGCCGTGCATGGGACAACTATGTCATGGGAATCAGCTGAATGGGTGGTTGACCTGATACTTGACGCTCGGGGCACGTGTGCTTTATGGGGCACACGCCTTCACGCTGCACTGATACCAGTTGCCAGTGCACGCCAGCGCACACAGGCCGGTCCATCAAAGCACAAACACGCCCGCTTGCACAGCCTCCTCCCGCCTCTGCATGGAAGCGCGTTGCTGGCAGTCTGTCGTTGCGCACACACGGCGGTGTACATACCACACGGTAGAGGTGTTCCATGGCTGGCTGAACGTGTCACATGTGATGGGTAAAAGCCACTTTGGCGGGTCTCACAGTGGCGCACCGGTTGTTTAACAGCCAGACGCGGTCCCATGCCTGACCCATATGGCTGTGCCGCACGCCCTTACCCTCCCTTGCCCTCCTTTGCGCCTGCAGAGCTGCACCCTGTGCTGCCGCAATGGGTGGCTGCCATTCGCAACGACAACGGCGACAAGCGCGCCAATGCAGTCGCTGACCTGTATGAGGTGCGTGCATGCAAGCTACGGTATTAGCTGAGTCAGCAGGAAAGTGCGTGTGGACATATTTGCAGCTGTGCGCTTGTTCATTGGTATCAGCCTTGCCAGTTTCGCGTGCTGCTGCTCCTTCTGGCTGGTTTGGCTTTCTGTGGGATGGAAGAGGCGATAAGCACGTTTCCATGCACGGAGCCTCCATGAAACTGCAAGGATCATGCAAGAAGAATGCAAACCTCCGTGTGAGAGCATGTGCATGCATGTGCGTGCTGGCCTGCCCCATGTGCGCATGCATGCACACGTCCAGGTGCTGCGCCAGTGGGAGGCAGCGGCAGAGGACAGCCCCAACGCCATGCGCCTGCACAAGTTTGTGAGGTCCACTGTCATGGATGAGATGGTGTGGCTCATCAGGTGGGTGGGT
>BDDA01000912.1:23581-38758 GCA_001662385.1 Chlamydomonas asymmetrica | reverse complement strand
ACTCATGATGACACACACGGATGCTTATGACACTCTTCTCCCCCCCCCCCCAAACCCCATCGCCCCCTCCCCCCCCACACCCGCCTACCCACCCACCCACCCACCCCCACCCACAACAACAACGGCGGTTTCCGTAGTCTGAACCACGGCGCCAAAGCAACACCTCGATGCAGTTATACATGACAGTTCAACACACGTCTTCACTGCCAGTCGCAACCTAGTGCCCTTACCTTCCAGATACTGTATGCTAGGAGCCTGCTGGTGTAATTGGACACAGGGGCGACCGGGCCAAATGGCAGGACCCTGAACTTGGGCAGGTTCACGCCGAACTTGATGGGCAAAGACAACTTGGTCGTCGACGCGCCAGGTTTGACAGGTTTTTGCACTAAGTCCGGCGCTTGTCCCCACACGGGTCTGATGGAGATTGGGATCTTGACCTTGGTCGCGCCGCTCGTCCAGGTCAGCGAGCCGTGGACGTACTGCTGCAGCGGGGCGCTCACCCATGTGAAGTTCACCGTGAAGGTCATGCTTGCTCCGGGTGTGAGCATGATGGTGGACGTGCTCATGACCGCCTTCACGCCCGCAAGGCCGCTAACGCTGGCTGTGTACGTGGCCGTCTTTGCGCCGACATTGGTGACGGTACGCGTCACGGCTCGGGAGGAGAACATCGCCCCGATGGCAATCGACGGCAGATTGAGGTCGCTTGCATACGTGCATATCAGAGGGTGTTTGGCAACCTTGCAGCGAGCGGTGCACGTGGATGAAAAATTGGACTGCCCCTGGCCACACAGGAACAGGTCCCAGTCAGCGGGCGAGGAGTCGTACACAAGGCCGGGGTTCATGGCAGCGGTGGGGTTCAGGTGACCGGCGCCGCGGTCCAGGGGGGTGTAGAGCGTACCTTCGGCTGTCTTTGTTGCGGTTGTCATCAGGGCTGATTTGATGGCCATGACGCTCCATTCAGGATGCGCCTGCTTGATCAGCGCGGCAATGCCTGCCACGTGCGGCGCTGCCATTGAGGTGCCGGATTCAAACCTTGCTGTAGGGTCAGTCCATGCTGCCAGGATGTTGACACCAGGAGCCAATATGTCCTGCATTTGCACCAAACACGCATGTCGCAATGATGTGCATTTGGTGGGGAGCTGGAGTGGTGTGCCGAGAGGGGACAGGGTTGATAGCTTTGCCTGCGAAGGCAACATGGGCTTATGACACAGTCCTGACTACTGCATGGTACGGTAACTGAAGGCCGTGACAAGTGTGACTGCCTGTACTCAGCCCAGATCGCATCAGAGGTCGCCGCATGCATCCACCTATGTGTGTATGTACACCACTACTGCACTGATGGCCTCTGAGCCCCTGCAATGACACCATCATGCCCTTGCGCTCACGAAGCACCCCAACCAGTACTACCGGTACACATACGGACAAATTACCATATGTTACACATACGAACGAAAGCAGCGCAAGCGCTACAACCTCGAACATGCATGCATACCAGCGACAAGTAGAGTTCAGATTGCTGCACGATCGGACAGACAAATAACAGCCGGTAGTGGGCTGGTCGGGCTGATCACGATGGCGAATGAGAGGATTTGAGCGTGTTCTTTGCTTGTGCGTAGCTCACCGGCTTGAGGATGTCGCTGCTAGCAACCAGGGAGGGACCGCGGCTTGAGAAGTCCGCTACGTATGGGGCCGGAGAGGGGAGGCCGAGTGCGTAGCGGGTGAGCCTAGCGGTTGCACCGGCCTCGGCTGCCACCGCGCGTATGCGGGAGGCGCTGGCGATGTCCATGTGGATGGTGGGGATGACATGAGGGTCCGCCTGCGGGGATATCACAAGTCGAATTGCATAGCGTTCATGGCAATTTAGCAGGTGTGACGGCTGCACTGGAATGTGGATCTGAGGGCGTGCGGGCCAGGTGAACGAGGGGTTATCGTTAGCGGTTATCATCAGAACAATATTTTCAGTGCACAGCCATGTTTGCATGCATGCTATGCGCGCACCTGCAAATCGTCCGAGATGCCAGCGACATTCCCCAGCACCATGCCAACGCCGCCCGCCTGCATGACGGCTGCACCCTTGTCCACATTGCTCAGACTGCTCACACCACGGTCGCAAAACACGACCTTGCCAGCAACCTGTGCTGGATCCAACGAGCCACCACTGCACAAACGCGCCTGCATGCAGATACACCGGTTGACGTTGTGATGAAGCAAGGAGCCAGAATTGTGCCAGCAGCTGCACACAACGTTTTGCTGGCAGATAGTGGAGCAAGCAGCATTGGGGCATGCACAACGAATGGCGGAACAAATGCATGCAAGGTTGCAGATGGCTGATCTGATGCCTCAGCTGTGCCCTCATCCCCTTCCACCGCTGCCCTTTCTGTTTCAGGAGTAAGCAGCAGGTTGTGGTTCCGGAGCGGCATGCCCTCACGCATCCATGCATGCATGGTGTCAGCCAGGTGCTGCTTGACAAGCAGTAATAGCCTCAGCTGGCTAGCTGCCCCTCGCTCGGCACATCCCCCCCCCAACTCACATAATTGAACATGCTAGGCAGCCCCACATTGGTTCCCAGCACCAGTGGTGTACTTGCTAACCCAAGTGACGTCACCGAGACGCCGCTGGCGTTGACGCAAGTCGTTCCAGCTCTGCTGCCCACGCACGCCGTCACAGTCGCTGTAAACACGGCTGGCGCTGTTCCAGCAGCAACTGTGGTGATCCAGGGCGAGTCGTGGTCCAGGGTGGATGCGATAGGGCCTGAGTTGCCTGCTGAGGCAGACACAAAGACGCCTGCTGCCGCTGCGTTCTTGAGTGCCATCTCTGTTTCATCAATCTGTGTTTTCCCGCCTTTGTCTCCCAGTGACATATTGATCACATCGACGCCTGTGAGGATATGGTATGCGGCCAGATATGACCTGATACAGGTACACGGTACGAATGTTATGCACCTTTGGAATGTTCACAGCGGCGTGGGCGTCAAGAGCGACGAGCGACAACATGGAAGACAGTATGCGTTACAGTATGTGACTGCATATGGCAAGGTGCGATTTGGTATGGTTGGAAAGCGTTGACCGTGGTTCATTGGGCCTCGCCATGAGGATGGAGCACAGGGACACACGCGCGCAAAGAAATCCTTGCACAGCCTCGACCGCATGTTGCATCGGTGTGCCCATTTCATCCAGTGTGCGATGGGCATGAGCCCAAGCCATGGTGGTACGATTGGAGTGGCCGAGAGGGCGCAAGTGACCTTGGGGGAGGGCGGGCGGGGATATGGGGAACACGTGCGAGGCAGCGAAACATGGTGGGATTGCGGACAAACCCAAAGCAACAGTTGCAGCAGGTAAGGATCGGGTTGCAACAATGCACACGCACACACACAGTTAGGCACCCATGGAAGCACGCACGCACTCACCGTCGCCGTAGGCCTCGTCAATGGCTGCAACGATGTCAGCGGTGGTACCGCCAGCGTCACCCCAGAGCACCTTGTACATTGCAAGCGAGGCACCAGGCGCCATTCCCGAAATTGTGGCCTCAAATCCTGGGATGGGAGTGACGGGCACGTTGTGGCGTCCTGCAGCAATGCTGGAGGTGTGGGTGCCATGGCCTTCTGTATCCACGCACGAGTTCACCTGTGTTTGCATAGAACATGCATACAACTTGCAAAGAACCACATTGGTGGCTACTTCTGTTATGTAATGGGTATGGTCGGTAATGCTTGGTGCATGCATTGGTTTCCCAATCGCCGTCCGGACGCACCTCAGACGGAAGATAATAACTGATAGTTGCATCGCCGCCCCAGCCTGCGTTGAAGTACTTGCATATCACGATTTTGGCGTTGCACTCGCTGCAGTTGGGGTTGCGTGTGTACGTCTCCCCGGGCAGGTCGGCAAAGCTGGGGTGGCCTGGAGTGATGCCCCTGCAGGTAGCAAGGTCACACTGATGAATGTGACAGTTGTGACACACACAGGTAAACCGAAGGGATGCTTGAGGCCCAGCAGCCACATTACACAAGAAGCCTACAACAGGGGAGGCAGGGTGTGTAGGACTGCACACTTGTGGGCGCCTGACGAGTGTGCTGCAATAATCCATCGAGATGCTTGTACCAGGTGCATGCTTGCGCAGCGGCTGCGCTGAATGGACACTGTGTTGCAATCGTCAGCCTCATGCACACATCTCCCCCGGACGACGTAAGGCCACATACCACTACCCGTTTAGGTCGTGACCTATCTGCAATGCAGGCAGCCATGTGCTGTACTCAGTGCCGGAGGATCTTCCCAATGCATACAATATGCTAGGAATGCCTGGGCCCAAGGCTTACGTGTCAAGCACACCGATCAGCACACCCTTTCCAGCGGTCTCGGGGCTCTTAAAAGGCGACTGGTACCACAGACCGCGGTTGGGACCAGTGCTGAGGCCCAAGAATTTAGGAGTTGCATACGTGTGGGCCTTATATAATTTATTGGGGTTGACAGAGAGCACGTTGGGGTCCGCCTTCAGAGCGGCGACCTGCGATGGCCACGCGTACATAGCAGCAATCAAAAGTGGAGTTGACTCAACTGCACTTGCTCACAGGCAGCAGCCCAGGCGGCAGCGTCGTCGCTGCCATGTCGCGCACGCATGTTACATGCCTGCTATTGTGGTTGTTGCCCCCCCACCCCCCACCCCCCTGCCCCCCCGCCGCTGCCCTCCAACCCCACTCCAGCAGCTGCCAGTGCTCTGTCCTCGGCAGCAAGTGTAGCAACCCAAATCATTGCATTTTAATGGACGACAATATGTTGTTGGCTTCACACGCATGGACCTGGAGCGAGGGGTAGATAGGCCGTTGGCCAAAGGCCAACTCAAGCCGGGGTAGCCGGGGTCCAGGGAATTGTCCGGGGGCGCAGCCCCCGGAAGCAGTTTGCGATCAGCCGTGCGTATCGCACCAAGCCTGGTGCTGGTAGTGGCAGGGTCTCCCAACACTAACGACGGCCTTCCGGACGCCATTCAATCATGGCCGAGCATTCCGCAGGTGTCATCGCGCGCAATCCGCATGCCATGTGACCTGCACATTGACCCACCCAATGCCCAAACTCAAAATGGCTTCAGCAACGCCTAAGCAGCCATGTGCGGTGCAACGAAGTCTCAGCTGCTTAAAAATGCGGGACCCTTGAGGCAAAAGCCACGGGGAGTATGCGCGGTGCGTGGTGCTGCTGAATCAAACCGTGTGCGTGGGCTGCTGTAGACAACCACACTGCTAACGTACTGCAGGCCATCCTCAGCGTTCCCTGAGCCAACACGTTACGTGCGGACACTGAGTCCTGAGCACGCACGGTGGCGCTGACTCTTGGTTTCGATAATTGCAAGCGCATCATTCAGCGCACCGCAACATAACAAGCCAGACCGCAAGGACCCCTCAAAAGTCGTGCCCCAGAGCCCCATAGCTTTCAAACCTATTCATAAACGCAAGAATATGCTGTAAAGCTGAATATAGGCTCTGGCGAGGTCACCTGGGCCCGGTTATTGGCCAGTCATTGGCCGATGAACGCTGCCGATGGGCTCAACAGGGACCCTCCTTGAGCACACACATTATGCTTCAGGCATGCAGGAACTGGCGCCGAGTTATGTAGTGGGATCAACCAAACATGTTTAGCCCCAGACAAGGTCCTTGGCAAAAGTTTGTGGCATTCCCCTGTACGGCCGGGTAGGTCGACTACATACTGCATGACGCGTCAGCGTGCAAGCCGACGGAGAAACTTGCCTGAGCGGTTGTGAGCTTCGCTGCAAAGCCATTGAAGACCATCGAATAGGTATACAGCTGTGCGGCAGCAGGGTCTGCTCCAACCCTCCGCAGGGCCACAGCATGGTCGCTCTTCAGCTGCTTGCAGTAGGACGCGACAGCCTTGTCTGTTCGGGTGGCCCTTGTCATAACACTCTGCCCTTTCTGAGTAGAAACTGCAAACCTGGCTGCAGCGTGTGGCGCTGCCATTCGCACGACATACGAGTCACTGAGCAAATTGCTGAGGGCAGGCTCGTCGGAGGGTCTAGGAAATCTCGGAGGTCCGGAATCGGCTGTGCATGCAACCTGTAGCGCCACTAAGGCCAACATATGCAGGGCTAACAGGTTCAACACTGCCATCTGACAAAGTCGGCCCTGCTTGCCTGTTCTGTGCAGTACTTGCACAGAGCGGTGAAGATTGGTGGAAGGGCACAATCGTGGCACACAGTTTAGCGTCATTCACAGCTTGTGGGGGCCCAGAAACAGGTCCATACAACAACATAAGAAAGCAGTGTCATAAGCGTCAACGTGCCCATTGAGCTTGGGAGCTCACGTGTGAACTGCGCAGGGCGCACATACAACACGCACCCGCCCACACTCCTGGCCAGGTACATACGAGGTGCCTTGAGCTCTGCCTGTTGTGATGAAACCGTGTGGAGACAGCAAAGATGATAAGCAGGAACAGATGCCGAGCTTGGGCTTGCTGTTGCTTGGTGCCACCACAAGCGCGGTGACAATCCTGTCCAGGCAGCTAACGTCTTTGTGAGCGGGAAGGGTGGGTATTGCAGGACGTATTTGTATTTTCATGACGTTGCTCTTCTTGTGGCCAACGCTCTTGATTGTTGTGGAGTGCAAGCAGCATATGCGGTACGCTACGGCCACGATTGCTTGGTCAGCGCCAGTCTTGGAACACACGATCCTGCTTCGGTCGCTGGACTTGTGTGACCTGCCCTCATGAACCAGGCTTTTGGAATGAGTTATCAGCAGGGGCGCTTTGTAGGTATTACCTTGACAGGCGGTTCTGCCTCACACGTACATCGCCTTGGCGCAACCTTCGGCCGCGACCTGCCCCATGTCGACCCCATGCCAGTCCGCTTCAGCGTATGCCAGAATAGCTCTCATGCATTGAGCAAGCAGCGCACTGCCGCACTCAAGGCGGACGTCCCTCGGCCGCCGCTCGCTCATCACTTTGCTTTTATGTCGGGAACGGAACTGACGGCTACAGGCTAGGGCAGTGCGCCACACAGCGCCCGCATGGACCACCACGAACTGTGCATGGGTATGCATCAGCCCAAAGGCACCGCGCCTCGCTGGTGTGCACCGCATCCCACAAAGCGCCTATGAGCGCAGATTGCAGCTTGTACCGTCACCGCCGCTAGCTGGGGGCAGTGCAGTAGGATTGCCAAGAGCACGCGCTGTTGCCCGGGCTGATGCTGGTTCATTAGCTTCATACACCATGTGAGCGGCACTTGTAGGAGATCCAGGGGGGCCTCAGCACCTGCTCCGTGCAGGGGCGGCGGCTACGGCGGCGCTAGCGGCGCGTGGGGTCCGGGTTGAGGAGCCAGGAGATGAAGTGCAGCATGGGACGGTCCGCCACAGGGATAGATGCGCCCCGCAGCGTCGTCCCATGCCACTCTGAGAAGGAGCGAGGAAACGCCACCGGCGCACTGCCAAGTGGCCGCCAGAGCGCCGCCGGGCTGTGCTTGTGACACCACTGGGGCACCGCTGTCGGCGGTGCCCAGCGGTGCCCAACGGTGTTATGGCAAGGCGCCACAGCTGGAGCACCATCACAACACCGCTGGTGCACCGTGAGGATTCCATGCTGACGTGGCATGGCGGTGGTTTGATGCGACACCTCCAGAGCGCCGCCATGTCATCGCGGCCACCGCCACAGTACCACCAGGGCAACGGTGCTCTGATAGTGCCCTAGCGGTGACATAGCGGTAATAGCCGTGCTCAGGCCGATACAACCACCAGTGCACAGCAGGGAACGTCTCCAGTGCACTGCGGGAAAAGCCACCAGTGCACCGCGTGAAATTCACGCGGTGAACGGTGCTCTAGCTACACTAGCAGTGTCGCAGCGGTGCTCTGCATGAAAAGAGGATGAGCATCGCCAAGGCGCCATCAGGCCACCGCCGCGCGCCATCAGGCCACCGCCTCGCTCGCGCCATCAGGCCACCGCCTCGCGCCATCAGGGCATCGCCAAGGCACCATCAGGGCACCGCCTCGCGGGGCCCTGGTGGTGAGCTTCCCTTGCCAGTGTGTATTGGGCACCAGCACCTGCTCGCGTATTCGTGGTTGCTTTTGCAGGTTAGATAACCGCCGTAGACACTGGTGACGCACCGACCGCGCATGCACTGCTCTGTACAATAGCAGTGTTCCCAGACCCGCATTCCTGGCCAACACAGATGGACGATGCTGCGCTATCAGCAGCTAGTGCATGCGCGTGCGGCAGCGTATCACATATGTATGCGTTGCTGCATTGTCTTGGAGGGTGCAACTTTGCCTGGCGTTGACGCCGCTTTCCATGTGCCTGCGCTCCCAGCAGCCCGCCTTCCATACAATCGTGTGGCTGCATCCTCTGCTGCTCACTTTCCCCAATCGGCTGACCACCCACCTCTTTCCACTCCTGCTTTGACACATGCAGCAGCGACCATCACTCGCCTGGAATCGCCCGCTGCCAGGGCAGCGGTCGTACACCTGCCCACTGTGTGTGAGAACCGCACCCGTGTACATACGTACCGTTCTGCATCATCCATCCGTTCTTCAGGCACTCATTGCCCACGAGGCGGCCCCACATGCAAGTTACAATGTATGGCTAAAGGCCTCACACCCATCCATGAGTGGCCTGATCGGCCAAGTGATGAAGTCAATAAAGCAATCAGTCAGGCATGCTGCTACATGCAGGTCAGGCGCACAAGCAATGCAAGCAGCAAGCAGTGCAGCCACTAGTTACAATGTTACAAGTAATATCTGAGTTTCAGTGCAAACACCCCCTATGAAGATGGGGTGGGACGGAACATTGCACGAGTGCTTGACAGTTGGCCAGGGTAGGACAGGCCAGGTGGTGGAGGGGGAGGAGGAAAATCTCAAACTTATTGGTATGGTATGATGCAGGTGTGGTGCACATGATGCATTGTCCCGCCAAACTGGAAACACTAGCGATCTCAACATGCGCTGGCAATCACGAACCTATCAATCATGTACTGTAAGGGAGGTACTCATAAGGTCATTCCAGCTGTCATACAACTAAAGCCAAAGGCAGCTTCCAACCGCATGGAGGTATGTATGAGTGGCAGTCGCTTATTAGCCTCCGGTGTATGAAGCGCCCAGCGCACAGTGAAATTGCAGTGCAGCAGTGCTCTAGTATGCATACGAAAGTGCTGAACACACAACTTGGTCTTGTTAGGTGAAGGCGCAGGCCGGAAGGACATACACCTGTGTATGACCGTGTTTGTCCATGATGTGACCGAGGCACGAGCATGCGTGTGGCTGCAGGGTGCACTCGCTTCGCATGCACGCGCATTCGTCATCGTCCACGCAGCGGCAAAGGCAAACGGCGCGGGGCCCCTACCAACATGGTGATTATGAATTGAAACCAATCGATAGCAAAATAGGCATGGCGCTAAATCGGTGCTGACACTCCGTCCACGCCCCTTTGCTCCGCTCGCCCCAGTGTCACGCTGCACTGGCGTTGAAGCGATTTTGAAGCAACACGCACCGCATGCATGCGGCTGGCTTGCTCGTACCGCCAGGGCCACCGCTGGCACTACTGAGCCATGCCAGTAGTGGGATGCATCACAAGGGCCGTTATGTGGCTGAGCGCCACGCGCACGCAGGTTTCATACTTACTTCATCACTGTTACTTCATTACGCATCTGCGATTACTGGGTGGGCCAAGCGCGAGTCTTGATAACAACATTGGGCAGGTTTCACACTTGACTAGCGTAGCACCGCAGGCACAGCATCTGTAATTGCTTGGTGGGGCAAGCGCGTGTCTTGATTCCAACTTTGGGCATGGTCACCTAGTACTGACACCCCCGTCAGAAGTGAACCCAAATGCCCTTACACACCCTCTGCATGCACCACTGTGCGTCCGAGCGTGGAGGATCCGTTGGCGTAAAGCACAACGCCCGTGTACCTGGTCGCGGCCTTGAGCCCGCTCATCTTCAGCTGCACCGTCCCGCTCTTGCCCTGCTTGGCGTTTGCCGCAGCAGGCTGTGAGATGACTTTGAAAAGCGATGAGGTGGAGGGTTTGGTTGTCACACGCCACTCGTAGAGCTTATACTTGGAGCCCGCAGCGGTTGCGGTGACGTCAGCGAACACAACCAGAAAGTACTCGCCGGGGTCTGGTAAGGCCCATGAGAGGTCAACATAGGTGCCATTATCATAGCCCCAAGTGATTTCCTTTGACATGGCGACAATGGGATTCGTCGCACCGTCACTCTTGTGCAGGAGCAGCTCAAATTGGCTACCGGAGTCAGTGTCGGCGTAGTAGATTGCATAGCGCAGGTACACGCAGGCCTCCGCCTTGGTGATGGTGATGTAGTCGTACACATCCCAGCATGGCAGCGGGGGCTGGCTCAGCATCTGCACATACACAAGTAGTTCACAGTCCGCCATCAGCGAGCGCAGCTAGCATGCCATTCAACTCACTTGCGGCGATAGCGGCGACTGTTAGTGGGAGGTGCAGCCGGCTCTTGGTGCAGTCAGTGCCTAAGTACCACCTACACGCACACTACGCACACGCGTATGCGATCACCCCTGGCCTCACAGGGATACGCATAACACGCACACCTAAGAGCCAAGGAGAAGCAGGCAAGCAATCATCCCTGAGTGACTCGGTTGCTCCTGGGCGTTGACAAATGCTGACGACGCGAGCAGTAAAGCAATACTGAATGCATCAAATGCCGCAGTCGACCCTCACTGTCTGAGCGCGTGCACCTCTCCCACAAAACATAACACACCCACCATGCCACTAGCGGCATGGTGGATGTGTATTGTTACTTTTTGTGCTGTTGTACTGCACTAAGCCCTTGTGGCCCTCTTGCACCCCATATGCATAGCTTGGTGACCCCTTCTGCTTGCCTGGTCCCCATCTGTGGGGAGCATGGGCCGTGTGGCCAACACGCTCCTGATGTAACATAACATAACATAACATTGTTACTGTCAGCAAAGCAACCACCACATCGCCCACATGAGCCGCCATGGACGTTTCTGCCAGCTAGCCACTATCGCCTTTAATTTCTGCAATCTGGACTGCGATGCTCCTCTGGTGCCAACACCCCGATGAATTCACACAAATGATAGGTTGGCACAGTGCAAATCTGTACCTCCTATCCCTACCCCGGTGGCCTCACATTCCATATATTGTAGCCCAGGAGCTGGCCGCTGGCACGCGACGACGGGGCAACCAAGCCCAGTGGCACGGCGTTGAACTTGGGTAGGTCCACACCGAACTTGATGGGCACCGACACTGTGGTTGAAGCACCTGCCTTGACGGATTTCTCCAACAAGGCTGGCGCCTGGCCCCATACGGGCTGGATCGAAATTGGGATCTTGACCTTTGTCGCGCCGCTGGTCCACGTCAGCGAGCCGTGGATGTACTGCTGCATCGGGGCGCTCACCCGTATGATATTCACCGTGAAGGTCTTGCTTGCTCCGGGTGTGAGCTTGATGGTGGACGGGCTCACAACAATTGTGAGGCCCGCGAGGCCGCTGATTCTGGCGGTGTACGTGGCGTTCTTGGCGCCGACATTCGTGACGGTGCGCGTCACGACCCGGGTCGAGACCAGCGCCCCAATGGCGATCGACGGCAGATTGAGGTCGCTTGCATACGTGCAGATGAGGGGATGCTTGGCGACCTTGCAGCGCGCGGCACACGTGGATTGCGTATTAGACTGGCCCTGGCCGCACAGGAACAGGTCCCAGTCAGCGGGCGAGGAGTCGTACACAAGGCCGGGGTTCATGGCAGCGGTGGGTTTGAGGTGGCCAGCGCCAAGGTCCAGGGGGGTGTAGAGCGTGTCGTTGACGGTCTTTGATGCGGTTGTCATCAGGGCTGATTTGATCGCCATGGGGCTCCAATCAGGGTGTGCCTGCTTGATCAGCGCGGCAATGCCCGCCACGTGCGGCGCTGCCATTGAGGTGCCGGATGCAAATTTCTCTGCTGGGCCGGTCCATGCTGCAAGGATGTTGACACCGGGAGCCAATATGTCCTGCATTCACACCATGAGTGCATGTTAAGCTAATGAATTGCATCGGGATGTGACTAATATGGCATGGTGTGTGGAATGGGACTGCTTCTGCATGGAATGTAGACTTCATGCAAACCAGGTACTGATCACTGAAAGGGGAATGCAATGCGTTGTGGGGGCTATAGACAGCAGGAAGGCCGTGGACAAGCATGCCTGGATTCCTGAACGACACCCATGCATATGCAAATGCAACACAGATCATGTGCTTTGTGCATGTGCATGGAATTGTAAGCTGGCAATTTCATTGGGCAAGAACAACACTCTTTTCGAACCCCGAACCCTTGAAAAGACAGCAGCACATCCTACTGCCCCATACAGCACCCCATCCCTACGCTGATGAACTAAAAGCACAATCAGACAAGCGCTACAACCCCAAACACGACAGAGGTTGGTAATGTGTAAACACAACACGTTGCCGGGCCCGGGAATCTACACGCGATAATCTCTTGCTTTGTCACAGGGGTGGAATAGACTAATTGCAGCTTGACTGTGCTGGCAGTGTAGCTAGTGGTTTGATATGGATGGCAGCTTGGCAGATGTTCAAAATGAATAGCAGTTTGATGGAAGGGCGGCCTGTTCTCAGCCTGTATTCATCAGCTCACCGGCTTCAGGAGGTCGCCGCCGGCAACCAAGGAGGGGCCGCGGCTTGAGAAATCCGCTACGTAGGGGGCGGGAGAGGAGAAGTTGACTATGAAGGGGGTGAAGCTAGCGGTCGCATTGGCCTTGGCTGCCACCGCGCGTATGCGGGAGGCGCTGGCGATGTCCAGGTGGATCGTGGGGATGACATGAGGGTCCGCCTGCGGGGATGCACACGAGGGGACAACCTATGAGCGCACTGATAGCAGTTGTGCATCCTTGCCAACTTAATGCACATACATTATCACAGTGGGTTCCTAGGGTATAATGGTCGCACTTCACAATCCAGACAAACAGGTTTATGTCTGTTATGGTATAACAGTGTGGGAAAGGGGTGGAAGTGTGAGATGTGGTACTGCAGCCAATACAGCTCGTGGATGTGGTGGATGCACTGAACTCCGGGTTGCAATTCGCTTGTAAATACATGAAATCATGTTATGAGGGGCAGCCATATAGCCTTTCATGCGTGCAAATGCATGAACTTGGCCTGCACACTTGGCCCGCAGCTAGCAAGCACCTCACGCTACCCGCTCGCAGCTATCGCTTGCCCAAGAGAATATCCAATGCAAGGTCAGCACAATTTGCATACGCAATTTTCAAGATTGTCACAGCATCCCCAGCATGCGTATTAACGCACCAGCATATCGTCCCAGCCCACGCTGTTAGCGACATTCCCCAGCGCCATGCCAACGCCGCCAGCCTCCTTGACCGCTGCACTCTTGGCCAAGCGTTCCGTCCCGGCAAGGTCGCAAAACACGACCTTGCCCATCGCCTTTGCAGGATCCAGCGAGCTTGCCACGCACAGGCGTGCCTGCAAAGTGTGACCGCTGATATCAATCATGGTGATGCTGGGCCAAGCAAACACCCAGGATCGTGCCAGCAATTGCACTCAGGGCACTGTGTTGATGGCCGACAGTGGACCAAGCAGGGTTTGGACAGCACGGGCTGCAGAGTGATTGTATAGGCTGTACAAGGCATGCATAAGCATGACATGTGACGCAAACGACAGCTTGCCTCATCAGCTACACCCTCATCCCCTTCCTTGCCATTCCCGGTAATCCCGGCTGCCTCGACTACTGCCTCAGGCCTCAGCAACGGGTTGCACTTCCGAAGCTGCACGCACGCTCTCACGGGTGTGTGCTCACTCCCAGCCAAAGTGCAGGTGATGGCTATACCTCGTCCATGATGCCGGCTGGGACGAGCAGCAACCCCAAAGTTATGCGTGTGTGTATGCTATGATTCCCTTGGGGCGGCGCGCGGGCGCAGGGCAAGGCTAAGCCTGTTGCATCGTCACCAAACTTATGGCAGGAAGTCCATGGTGTCAGTCAGCGGGATTGTGCTGTTCACTGAATGTATGAGCGATGGCCTTGCCCTGCCACCTATCCTACTTCGTCCGACACACCTACCATTATTCCCCAGCACCTTCTGCACTCACCAAATCTGATTTGCCGGGCAGGCCAACGTCGGCCCCCAGCACCAACGGCGCGCTCGCCAGCCCGAGTGATGTTGCTGAAATACCGCTTGCATTGACGCAGGTTGTCGTGGCTCCGCTGCCCGAGCATGCCGTCACAGTCGCCATGGGTGATGCAGGTGTGGTGCCGGCCGCAACGGCAGTGACCCAGGGCGAGTCGTGGCCCACGGTGGACGCGGCAGGGCCCGAGTTGCCTGCTGAAACAGAGACAAAGACGCCCGCCGCTGCTGCATTCTTCATGGCCATCTGCCAGTCATCCAGTCGCGTTTGGCCTCCACCAGACAATATTGAGAGATTCATCACATCGACACCTGCAAAGCAATACCATCATACCATATGGTGTCAGTTTTGATATGGTATGATCAATGCAGCAGGATGTATTGGTATGCTATGGCAATGACGTGTGAACTGCATAATCGTATAGATGTTGACATGGTGATACGTTATGTTTGGTGTTGGAGCATCACATGAAGTCGGACAGCTTGTTCATCAACACTTCAAGTGAAAGCATGAGGAGGAGGATGCAAGTAATGCAAGAGGAGATTAAGGATAGCCTAGGTTTGCACATGCTGCACCGCGCAAACATTCCGCCCAGGCTGGGACTGGGACTGCTTGCAGGCAATGGGCCCCTCACCCCTCAACCTTGTGCCATCGGATGCACAGTACATTAACATCGTGCAACAAGCACACAAAGTACGTGCATCGCTTGGCCAATCAGTTTATTCATGCGGGTGTACAGCCAGTGCTTATGTGGCTGAGCATACGCACGAGTGACTAGTCCAGACACACAATGTCACAAACATGCGATTGTGAATCCATTCGCATCACCAACGGCAAAGGTGGGGAAAAAAAAGCCCCAGCTACAAAGCAGCGGAACGGTTGGAATAGTTGAAAGTGAGTGCAAGTAATAACGTAGGGGGGGTGCAGGACAAGCAACCAACCCAGTCGCAAGTGAAAACAAGCGTGCGACAAATGGGACAGGTGTGTGGATGGATGCCGCGGTTGCAATCCTGCCAGTGTCAATACAAAGCAGCAGAGATTAGGAGCAGGGTGATTGAGAGCTGGGT
>BDDA01000912.1:0-19446 GCA_001662385.1 Chlamydomonas asymmetrica | reverse complement strand
TTTTTTTTTTTTTTTTTCGGACGGGAAAGGTTACATAGCGATGGCTCCGCTGCCGAAGCAGGCAAGAGCAGGACAGGCAAGGCCGACCCCCAGCACCCTCCTTGATGCATGCAGTGCATACATGCAGGCAAGGGCAAGGCTTACGTATCGAGCACGCCGATCAGCACGCCCTTTCCAGCGGTTTCGGGGTTGTTGAAGGGCGACTGGTACCACAGGCCGGTTTTAGGACCAGTGCTGAGGCCCAGAAATGCAGGGGTTTCATAGGTACCGGCCCTGTGTATTTCGTTGGGGCTGACTGAGAGCACGTTGGGGTCCGCCTTCAAAGCAGCGACCTGCGATGGTCAGTAGCAATAAGGAACTATAACATTGACTGTCATTGTCAGTGATGGGGTTTCACCTCTAGCAACCACCAGCACAACCCACCATATCCAGCACGTAATACCAAGGCAGGAGCGAGGCACAGGTTTTGTTGCTCCTGCGAGTAACGTCATATGCTACATCCACTCATAGCATAGTGGACAACATCCGCAGCGTTCCCTAGTGATATCCTAGGTAGGACACCGCAGGCCTGAGCAGTTCCCGAGCGCATCAATGATGTGGTTCCCAACAGGAGCACGAAGGGGCCTGGCGTGACACCCCAGGTGCACCTGCAGGATCGCCTGTGAGCCGATGGGCCTGGCCACAGTGTTGCGACACGTGGGTTCTGCGGCGGTTGGGCACCAACGCTGAGTCATGGACAGTATTAGTGGACCCAAAGTCGTCTGTCGCTTACACCCACGTCAACTTGCCTGAGCGCTTGTAAGCCTCGCTGCAAATCCATTGTAGACCAGCGAGTACGTATAGAGCGTTGCGGCAGCAGGGTCTGCGCCAACCTTGTGCAAGGCTGTGTGATGGTCGCTCTTCAGCTGCTTGCAGTAGGACGCGACAGCCTTTTCTGTTCTGGTGGCCCTTGTCGCTATGCTCTGGCGCTTCTGGGTAGGGCCAGAAGCTGCGAACCTGGCTGCAGCATGCGGCGCCGCCATACGCACGACATACAAGTCGCTGAGCATTTTAGGCTCGGCCTTGGAGGGTGTAGAAACCTTCTGAGGCTTGAAACTAACTGCAGATGCACCCTGCATCACCACCAAGACTGAAAGCTGCAGGGCCAACAGCTTCAGGGCTGCCATTGGGAAACCTGGCCCTACCTGCTGCTTGAAGTGCGCACGCACAGCAGATAGAGATTATGAGTGACAAATAATGTTCTTCTGTTGGCTGGCAAAAACTGGCATGATAAGCAGGTTTAAAACATCTGTACCTTTGTTTTGACGTCTGTTGAGCTCGGAATGTTGAGACCTGCGAAACTGCTAGGTCAATGATCTGTCAGACTATGACACCCGAGCCCCTTTCACACCAAGGTTTTTGAGAGGAAAACCAATCTGCTATGGTGTCCTGTGCCACCAATGTGAACGCATTTGTATTGTGGAAAGATGGCAATACCAGATTCTCTATGCCTGACGTGCTGCCGTGAAACGCGTTTATTTTGGTTTCGGAATGGTTTTGGCATCAAATACTTAACGAAAAATCGTGAGGCTTCACCCACGACCTTCGGAAAATCACCGCGACGTGGAGTATCATACTGTTCGTTCCGAGAGGCTCGCGCGAGCCATTGGCACTTTTCTCTCTTGAGTCGTGCGGTTTGCTGCTGCTGGATGAATTGCTGGATGGAACTCTCGGTAGCTTCTGACCATGTGCTCCTTTCACCACCAAACAAGTCACTGAGCTGAATATTGCAGCAAGCAAGGCAGGACGTGGTGGCCACGTGGTGTGGCTGCACATAATCCGCTAAATCCGCACAATTGTGCTGCTGCGATTGGCCACCATCAGAAGTGGCAACACGAATGTCGCTGCCAAGGCAGCCAGTCCCGCATATCAAGTAGGTACGTGTGCTTTTTCGAGCCAGTCGCTGTGCTTCAGGACATTCCATGTAGTCCATGACCTGTGGTTTCGGTCAGTTTTCCGTCGGTTAGTTGCGTTCACTCATCAGCAGTATGATGTAGTCAGTGTGAGTGCGCGCAGGTTGGTTTTACATAGCCATAATCTCTTATTCAAAACTGTATGCAATTTCTGGTGTGAAAACGCCTCCTAGATTTAGGGTAGCTGGAGGCCGTTACGCAGACTGAAGTGGTTTGTGCGTGTGCGTACATCGTGTGGTTCCTGTGCATCTTGTGGCTCTCCTTTGGACCAACGGATCGAGTTTGTTCAGTGCAAACTATCACATCCATGATGTTCATGACTGCGCCCAACCAAGCGCCAGGCGTACAGGTGTGACCGCCATAGGAGTGACCGTGGCCTGCTGTTGATGTCTTTTTCTCTTGTTGGTGTGGAAGCCTGCATGTGGGCGGCCCCTGCTCCATCCGCCACAGCTGCGCTCAACCACACTGGGACAGTGGACAAGCCCCGGGATTCACGGTCCCTAAGGGCACCATGGTGTTCGAGATGCTTGCTGGATTTTATTGACCTCAGAAGTGGACAGCACACTCCCATCTGAATCTGACTTATCACTGGTTTGCAGGTGGCATGCATTTGGGGTTTTCATCCATCTAGGGAAATAGCGTGCAGGCACATATGTGTTGATTGCGTGCAGGCACATATGTGTTGATTGCGTGCAGGCACATGTGTGTTGATTGCGTGCAGGCACATATGTGTTGATTGCGCCATTTTCCTGGTATACCTACCAACCGCCCAACACAGGGTGCCACTGTGCTGCTTGCTTGATTGGAATAGTTGCAAAACAAGCATATACAAGCACATAGACCATGTGTTAAGTCCGTGGTACCAGAGCTAACACATCATTTTTAGTTTTGACGTAGCCTGTGCGTGTGCAAGCGCAAGCATGTGCACAGTGCACTTCCCTGTGTGACTGCACGGATAGCGGGCAGTATCAAAGGGGGGGCAGTATCATATAGCACAGACTGCCATTGCATCAGCATGCCCTCTGCGTTGTTGCCAGAGTTGCTAGGTCGCATGGCCTGCTGAGCGATGAGTGGACTGTATGTACCCCCTCAGCCCAGCCCAATCTCAGCCTAGCACCCATGCAGGCTTGCACGCCCATGATGTGCGCCGCACCCTTGCTTGCTCAGTGATGCAGCGCTAAGCTTGTGAAGGTAGGTGGAGAAGCTGTTGCAGTTGACATTTGTGAACCGCAGTGCGTGCGTGCGAGCGCATGCGAAGGGAGCCTGCAGCCCATATGGTACCACCACCACCACCGCCGCCTGTGGGCTGGAGGCGGTGCTAGCGGTGCACTGGGAGGACGTGCCGTTGGTGTTGCATGCGGGTTCATACGTGTCATCAGCGGTACCCATAGAAGAGCTAGGGTGCCTGATGAAGTGAAACATGGGGCGGTCTGCTTCGGAGATGCTCGCGTTTTTTGCTTGGGCACCAGCACGCGCATGCGCAGCCACGGTTGCAGGTGCAACGACCCCGGGGTTGACATCGGTGACGCACCACTGTGCATGCACTGCGCTGTACGATTACCAGCAATGTTCCCACTTCCCAGCCCCCAACTCCCAGCCACAACAGATAGTCACACGTAACGCCCAGCCCTACAGCATGCATAGCACGCATGCTGTGAGTGCATGCACAGCGTGCAGAGCAAGGCAAGATGCCTGCAGCATGTGTCTCAGCACTAGCTAGCTTCTAGGAGAGTCATCTAGGCTCCCCAAGACGGACCAAGCTGCGTTCCCAGTGGCACATGTGGCGGCATACGCGTCGTTGCATTGTCTCAGCTGGTGCGGATTTGCCTGGCGTTTATGCTGGTTTGTATCCCCAGCCCTGTCTGTGGCTGCACCCTCCGTTGCACACTTGCCCCAATCGGCCGACCACCCACCTCTTTCAATTCCTGCTCTGACGTGTCATGATCACCATGTTTACCCGGCCTCCAGCACACAGCAACGCCGCGCTTTGGCTTGCCGTCACGCGTCTTCATTCACCCATAGTCACCTGGAACAACCCGCTGTCGGCGGGGCAGCGCTCGTACACCTGCCCACTGCGCGTGAAGAACGCGCCCCTGTATGAGCCGTTCTGCATCATCCACTCAGGTCATGGTTACTGGCAGTACATGTACCGCGGGCATGTTGGTGATCGTCAACGTGTTGTATTCTGCACCATGTGCCACCCATCACTCATGAGACCCAATTAGCGTCATGGTGCACGATAATGTTAACCGGCCTCACACCGCCATTCTGTGCCAACTCACCTGCTGCATGGCACTCAGTCGCCAGCCGCCACATATGTATGAACAGTTGTACATCCCTCCAGTGTATGACACGCAGGGCGGGAGACCGGGAGTAGCGGCGGGAGCTGCCTTCGAGGCTCAAGAGCGGCCCCCCTACTGGGTCACCTACACTGTCCTTGCCGGTGACCTGTGGCCTGCTTAGCCTGCTGCGTGTGCTGCATGGTGGCCTCGTAAGCAACAGCGTATGTGCATCTCCCGGTGTCTGTAAATCCGCATGGAATGCAGCTAAGTGGTGTATTCTTGAGCCAAAGGTGGTTTGCCGCCTTGTAGGCATGCAGCTACTTAGGCACTACGCTAGCTTGAGCATGCTGCTGCCAAGTCATCCAGGCATCAAGCAGATCAGCAAGCAATGCAGCAACTGATGCGCAGGCAGGCATTGCTGATGAGTGGCAACGCTGTGGCATGAGCATGTGTAATTGTACGCAGCCGCTGTAGCATGTCACAAGGAACTGGATGTGCGGCTGAATGCAGCACAACACTGCATGCGCAAGGGCAGCAAGGTTCATGTGGTGTGAGTAGTGTGAGATAATGAACTGCACCAGGCCTACCGCTGAGCAGTATACTCTGAGCCTCGCGCTCGCTCAGCTGTGCTATAGGTCTCACACACTGTGCACACAAGGATACCCTTCTGCGCATTGCCACGGACACCTGCGCATTGCCACGGACACCGGTTACAGTGAACAATCAAGCTGACGGCCTGCCCGTAAAGCAGCAGTGCTGGAAATGCGGTTGAGCTTGGTAGGGGTGCATGTGTGGAATGGTGGAGGAATCGTCCCCATGCGACCTGCGCCCGCCCCTTGCCACTATTCCCGTGCGCTGTTGGGGGGCTTGCTTTGCATACCTTGGTTCGCAAAGGGCCTGCTACCCTGGACTGCTGGCGTTCAAACGAGTGCATTTGGGCTATCTGTCCTCCGATCTGTGTGTGATAGCACCAAGGACAGGCGGCTTGGCTGTAGCGCAGGCTCCGTCACGTGCTGCAGTGGCTGTCGTGGAGTCTAAGCACCACAGAACGAGCGGCACCCCACTTGATTGCTGTGGGGTCGGGGGAGCATGCGTACATTGTTGGACGCCAGCAGGACGTGCATCAATCCCACCACGCACGGCCACCCATGTACACCCACCGACTGAAATCGCTCATCCAGGCAGCACGGCAATACGTGCAATTACATTGCTTCAACGTACACAGCTGTGCCATCGAGCAAATACTTGTCAATTGTAGAGGATCCATTGGTGTAGAATACGACACCCGTGTACTTGGTTCCAGCCTTGAGCCCGCGCACCGTCACCTGCACTGTCCCACTCTTGCCCTGCTTGGCAGCATTAGCAGCAGGCTGCGAGGTGACCTTGAAAGCCGAAGAGGTGGAGGCCTCGGTCGTCACACGCCACTCGTAGAGCGTGTACTTGGTTCCCGCCTTAGTGGCCGTGCTGGCAGCAACCACGGCGAGCGTATACGTGCCGGCAGCCGGGAAGAGCAACCAGAGGTCAAGTTGGGTGCCTAAATCATACCCCACGGCGATTGCGTCTGACTCGCCAAACGTGACCGGCGTCACACCATCATTGGCATACAGGGCCATATCAAACTGGCTGCCTGCGTCGGTGTCGGCGAAGTAGATTGAGTAGCGCAGGTACACGTGGAAGATCTCCTCAGTAATGGTGAAATCGTAGTATCGCACAAATGGCAACGGAGGCTTGCTGAGCGTCTGCGCACATGCACACACGCACAGACGCACACGCACACGCTCAGCACCATGTATATCTGACTGTCACGCGACGCTATTTGTTATGCTTGTGCATGCATGTCGGCCGGGCCGCTCAGTCCTGCAGCTAAGCGGCTGCATTCACGCATGCGCACCACCCTTCCCTTTACGGTGCGACCTGAGGGGCTGCCTGTTGCCACGCACGCTGTGTTGTTGTTTCGAAGCTGTGGCAAGTTGTCAATTGTTTTGTTGCTCTGCCCTGTTCTGCTTATGTGCACTTGCACCGCATTACGGGCTGGGGTGTCCCCGCGCCTTTCACAAGTCTGAGTGCTCAAGCTTCAGCCACAGCGCCACTGGACTAGCACAGATATTTTAACACACATTCACGACCAACCCGTGCTCACTACAGCCATCGGTCGGGATGACTATCAGATTGCCGTCCATTTTGAGGCCGCCAGCCACCAAACCAGCCCAGGCACCTTACCATTGCTGGTTAGGAGCAGTTTCTACTGACCCATTTGCACACTGCATGGCCCCGCCCAATACGCCCAAGCATGCAAACAACTCTCACACACACACCGAACAGCACAATGGCAACACACCTACTGCCATGGCACGCACGTTGCTGACTTGGTTTCATAAAATTTAGTAAAAATAGTGTAAAAGGGATTGAGGGTCATCGTTCATGACACATACGGCTTGACAGTATTGCGGCTTCTGGTACGTACCGTGTGCTTTGCTCTAGAGTGTGGTACTGTCAGTCAAGGCATTCAGATGCTGGCCAATAATGGCGGCGGCAAAGCGGCCCTGAGGTAGTTTAGGGCAGTGAGGGCACATCCAAGGAATGCACCCAACCCTGTCCGGGTGCATGTGCTGTACCTCGCACCAAACGCAATACCCTAACCACACCAGCCATATCAGTACAAACCCGCCTCTATTGGGTCCTTACCTTCCACATATCGTAGCCCAAAAGCTTGCCGGTGATTTTAGACACAGGGGCAACCAGGCCGAATTGCAGGACACTGAACTTGGGTAGGTCCACACCGAACTTGATGGGCAACGACAACGTGGTTGTTGCGCCGGCCTTGATGTATTTCTCCACAAAGTCTGGCGCTTCACCCCACTCGGGCTGGATTGAGATCGGGATCTTGACCTTCATTGTGCCGCTGGTCCACGTTAGCGAGCCATGGATGTACTGCTGCAGCGGGGCGCTCACCCTTAAGAAAGTCACCGTGAAGGTCTTGCTTGCGCCAGGCGGGAGCTTGATGGTGGACGGGCTCACAACAGCCTTGAGGCCCGCAAGACCACGAATGCTGCCTGTGTATGTGGCATTTGTCGTGCCGACATTTGTGACTGTGCGTGTCACGACCCGGGATGAGACCAGTGCGCCGATGGCGATCGACGGCAGGTTGAGGTCGCTGGCATACGTGCAGATGAGGGGGTGCTTGGCGGCCTTGCAGCGAGCAGCGCACGTGGATGAAACATTGTTGTACTGCCACTGGCCGCACAGGAACAGGTCCCAGTCAGCGGGCGAGGAGTCGTACACAAGGCCGGGGTTCATTGCAGCAGTGGGATTGAGGTGGCCGGCGCCGCGGTCCAGGGGCGTGTAGAATGTGTCATCGATGGTTTTTGTTGCGGTTGTCATCAGGGCTGATTTGATGGCCATGACGCTCCAATCAGGATGCGCCTGCTTGACCAATGCGGCAATTCCTGCCACGTGCGGCGCTGCCATTGAGGTGCCGGAGGCAAAATCCTCTGCAGGGTTGGTCCATGCTGCGAGGATCTCGACACCAGGAGCCAATATGTCCTGCACTCACACCATGCATGAGTGCATGTCAAGGCAATAAACTGAATTGGGGTGTGGAACGGCAGGTAAGGGTCTGCTCCTGGATGGAGTGGGCTTCATGGCGAGGCCCAGATCACTGTAACGGTGTAACGCAATGCGTTGTGGGGGAATTTATGGGCAGCAGGAAGGCCGTGGGCATGACACGCGTTCTCGACAAAACAAGGCGTGCGCGCGGCTGTCTCCAGGACAATCATGCGGATGCAAATACAACCCGGGACGTAGGCTTGGATTTTATGATTTGCAAGAAGAGCATTCTTGTTGGACCCCCAACCCCTGCAACGGCAGCAGCACATGCTTCTGCCCCATGCAGCACCCCATCCCTACACTCATGGTGCAAAAGCAAAAACAGGCAAGCGCTGCAGCCTCAAACATGTCGTCAGTGGTGGCTGGTAACGTGGAACACAACACGCGGCACATGTAGCAAACTCCTACTTTATCACAGGGGCAGAAGGGATAAATTGCAGATTGAGCGTATGCCACCGGTGTCCAGGGTGGCGTACCGGGTGGTGTAACAACTGACTTAATTTCAATGGTCATTCAACACAAATGGCAGCGTGACGGAAGGGCGGCCTGTTCTCATCTCAGGCTCAGCTAGGTCAGCTCACCGGCTTGAGGATGTCGCTGTTGGCAACCAAGGAAGGGCCGCGACTGGAAAAGTCTGCTACGTCGGGGGAGGGGAAGAAGAGGTCGAGCGTGTGACGGGTGAAGCTAGCAGTCGCGCCGGCCTTGGCTGCCACCGCCCGTATGCGTGAGGCGCTGGCGATGTCCAAGTGGATCGTGGGGATGACATGGGGGTCCGCCTGCGGGAGAAAGGTGCATGCGAGAGGTAGCACTCTGAGCACGTAGCCAGTCGCATGTGTGCAGGGACAGCCACGTAGCCATCATGCGTTGCAATGGCCTAACTTTGGCTGACGCACTTGACCCGCAGCGCATCGCACCTTCTGGTGACACATCCCGCTTGCTTAAAAGAGTATCTAGTGCAAGATCAGCCGGAGCAACCTCCAATGCATGGTACTTTTCCTCACCTTAGTTGAGCCGTTTTTGATCCAACTAATCCAACTGACTAACATGCAATGGCTTCACAGAAAACGCAGTCTGTATGATGGCTACAATCATACACCCTTCACACGCATTCCTGCATGGGTGTTTACGCACCTCCAAATCGCTCAACTCGCCAGCGACATTCCCCAGCACCATGCCAACGCCGCCCGCCGCCTTAACTGCTGCGCTCTTGTCCAAACGGCCGTTCAAACCACCACGGTCGCAAAACACGATCTTGCCAGCAACCTTTGCTGGATTCATCGAGCCTGCGGTGCACACGCCCGCCTGCACAATATGAGCTTAAAAATTGGTCGTGTTTGGAAATGGGCGGACCAAGCAAGCACCCAGGGTTGACCAACAGCCTCACACAGCTGGTGGCCTGTAGTGGTTCAAGCAGGATAGGGACAGCATGGGTGGGAGAGTATTTGCATGGCCTTTATGATAGGGATTAAACGCATGACAGCATGAGGCATGACACATAATGATTGCATTTTCCTCAGACAGGCAACAGGTTGCCTCAGCTGCACTGACGGGTCGTTCTGCATGATTTTGCCCACGCAAAGAGTTGCAGCTAGGTGAGCTAGCTATGCGCCATCACCCCCCCACCCCGCCGCCCCCGCACCCCCAGCGAAGGATGCGATAGCATCAGAGGCTAGAAGTGCCCAAATGATGCGAGCTGCCCATGCGGAAACACACGCCACGCAAAAAGCATGTGCTTGTAGATCACGCACATGCCTGGACTGCCTAATACGCAAACATGCAGCCGCACGTGCCTAGCCATGAAGTATCAGGCAGATTGGATTGACGGCTATCTAGCCAAGTCTCAGCATCAAGGAAACAACTGCGTCCGCACGCCAAAGGAAGGCGCTGGCAAAACACTGAGAATTATGTAAATCAAAAATGCATGAGCACGATGATGACAGTCGCTGGCACCGCAGGGTATCCAATAAACAATGCACCGCAAACGATGCACAACAAGCACTGTCTATGAGGTGCAGCTTCTGGGTTGCTGCGGTGCCGGCTGACGCTAAGGGGTTATGATTTATGTCTGTATGGTTGCATGTACATGGTTGGCAAGGGAAAGCCGGCCACGCTTGCACCAGGGAATGCAATAATGGGAGGATTGTCTAATATTGAAGGCATATATCCCAGCGTTCTGCATATGGGTATGCTTCAAATCCCCTGGGGCGGCGCGCCAAGCGGGAGGCAAGGCTAAGCCTCGCGTCACCGAGCTTTGGTCAGGAAACACATTGGTGAACATCAGTACACGGTGTGCATGGTGTGGACCAAGTGGGTTGTACTTTTCCCTGGATATTGGATAACCTTGCCACCTACCTCGTCCGACCCCCCGTTATCCCCCAACACCTTCTACACTCACCCAATATGACAGGAAAGGCAGCCCAACGTCTGCTCCCAGCACCAGTGGTGTGCTCCGCAGCCCAAGTGATGTCGCTGAGGCACCGCTAGCATTGACGCAAGCCGTTGCCGCTCCGCTGCTAGAGCATGCCGTCACAGTCGCTGTGGTGACCGTGGCTGGCACTGTGCCCGCCGCAACCGTGGTGACCCAGGGTGAGTCGTGGTCCAGGGTGGATGCCTTAGGGCCTGAGTTGCCTGCTGAGGCAGACACAAAGACGCCTGCTGCCGCTGCGTTCTTTAGTGCAAGCTCAATGTCATCCAAGGACATTTTCCCGCCACCACGATCGCCCAACGAGAAATTGATCACGTCAACGCCTGCAAGGTTGTTATTGTTGGCCATGTGGAGACGAAGAGTCAACAGCTAAAATTTGGGGAGGATTATAATTGTGCAGCTGCCAAAGCAGAGGCGACCACAGCAGGATCAGTGTGTTCAAAGCGTCAGTGTGAGCAGCGGGTGCGCAGCATGGATGACGTCATAACTGCAAGAGTCATGACTTGATTGACTTGACATCACTGTTTATCGCAAAACAGCATGCACTGCCATGAACCTGCAACGGTGCACACGCACAACCAAGCCCAGGAGTGCATGCAAGCGCATACGTGCACAGCTGGGACATGTGGAAGCACTCGCGCACGCACCGTCCTCATAGGCTGCATCGATGCCTGCAATTACGTCGGCAGTAGTGCCTTCACCATTCCACAGGACCTTATACACGGCGAGTGAGGCACCGGGTGCCATTCCCGAGATTGTGTACTTGAAACCTGGGATTGACGTGACGGGCACGTTGTGGCGTCCTGCCGCAATGCTGGAGGTGTGGGTTCCATGGCCCCCTGTATCCACGCACGAGTTGACCTGCATGGCAGAGAACAGGCATTAAAGCATGTGGCCAACAGACATTCTAGCATCACTTAGGGCCTGCTTTTGGGTTTTGGATGATAGGAACCGCTGTCTACCAACCTATTGTAGAGCTGGGAAACAAAGACCCACCTCAAAAGGCAGTTTTTCCTCAACACCAGGATCACCACCCAAACCCGCGTTGAAGTACTTGCAAATTACGATTTTAGCATTGCACTCGGTGCAGTTAGGGTTGCGGGTGTATGTTTCCCCAGGCAGGTCGGCAAAGCTCGGGTGGCCTGGACTGATGCCCCTGCATGAAAGAAGGTTCGTTGATGTGGCATGGACGACCAAATAACAGCAAAGCCAGGCACTTGTTGCAATGTGAATGTCAAGCAGCCAGGCCTCTCTGATGCTTGTAGGCACAGCAGGCTACACCAGAGGCCAGAGTGGGCGCGCTGCGACTGCACTCTATATCTCGTGGACGGCGTTCAAGCGATGTGCACTATGACCAGGCGAATGCTTGAGCACTGTCAGCCGTGTCTAGCGGAAATGCCATGATGTTGCATGCGTCCAGCTGGCTGGACGAGCTGGACGCGAAGAGGCAAACCCACGGCCCACGATATGCCGCCTCTTCATTCATCCGCCCGGCCATTTATCCGCACGGAACAATGCCAGGGCCTTGCTGTTCTCGCTACTGCACATCGGCGGCGAGTACCCTGCGCTGCTGTTTTCCTGTCCGCTACCCAAAGCACCACTCGTCCATGTATTACAAGCGCTCGGACATTCCTGCTGGCCTGCTGTGTGGTGCTGCCTGTGGTGCTCTGCCCCCCCACCTTTCATGGCCACTGCAAGGTACAATCGTGCTGCTTGCCTGCTGGTTGATTCCATCCTCGCCCGGACTCGGAGTCAGCGTGCATGTGTGTTTTACCAATGGCGGCGTTTCGGGCTGTGCCACCTTGCCGCCCCCTGCGGCGGTGCATCCCGTGTGGTCGCCTGCCGCCTGCCTGGTGTGCCTTATACTCACGCCGTCTATTCTAGTACAGACGCCATACACCTGGCTCTGTCCCCGGTAGGTCCCGTCCGCCCGTTCACAGCCCCTGCCCCCTTTTTCACAGGCGCGGTCATGCATGCATGCGGGCTGGCACGCACCCTTACCACCCTGGCATGCACCCGGGTTCTGACGGATATGCTGCTGGGGCGTGACAAATGGGGCAGGCACACTCGCGAAAATGCACGAGTGAAATCCTGCCAGTGTCAACAGGAAGGAGCGGGGAACAGCATTGGAACAGGAGCAGCAAACTTGCGCTAGGAGCTGCTGCTTACTGGATGTGTGCACTGCTCGCTGTATGTATGTCGCTCGTATATCGAACAGCCAGCATGGACTGGACATGGACAGTGCCTAATGCTCGCCGCTCAGTCAGTCATGTGCTTTGCTGATGGTGCTTTGCTGGTGGCTTTGCTCCAGGCGTGCCGGTGCCTGCTTCGGCAGCATGGCACTTTCGCTGTGTGAGTACTCAAATGCGTGATGCACATGATTCATGGGCATGACGCGAGAACGCATCCTTGATGCATGCAGGCAAATCTTACGTGTCGAGCACGCCAATCAGCACGCCCTTTCCAGCGGTTTCGGGGCTGTCGAAGGGCGACTGGTACCACAGCCCTGATTTAGGACCGGTGCTGAGGCCCAGAAATGTAGGGGTCTTATAAGTACCGGCCTCATATATTTCATTGGGGCTGACAGAGAGCACGTTGGGGTCGGCCTTCAGAGCAGCGACCTGCGAACATCAGTAGGAATGAAGTCGACACTGACACCGCTTGCAACCAAAACCCCAGCCCATCATAGCCAGCAAGGTACAAAGCTTAGGTTGTTCTTGCTTCACCGATCGTGCAGGCTGTTGAGCCCGCACAATGTGGCAATTCTGGCGGTCGTCGACGCTTGATTGCGTGGCCACAGATAGAGACGCGTCTGTCGCTTTTACCCACGTCAACTTGCCTGAGCACTTGTGAGCCTCGCTGCAAATCCATTGTAGACCAGCGAGTAGGTGTAGAGCGCTGCGGCAGGGTCTGCGCCAACCTTTTGCAGAGCTGCGTGATGGTCGCTCTTCAGCAGCTTGCAGTAGGACGCGACAGCCTTGTCTGTCCGAGTGGCTCGTGCCGATATGCTCTGTCCTTTGTGGGTAGGGGCAGAAGCTGCGAACTTGGCTGCAGCATGCGGTGCCGCCATTTGTACCACGTACACGTCGCTGATGAGCACAGGCACGGCGGCCTTGGCAAGTCTAGGAACCTTCCGAGGCCCAAAACTGACTCCGGATGCTACCTGCACCACCACTAAGACTGAAAGCTGCAGGGCCAACAGCTTTAAGGCTGCCATTGGGAATCTTGGCCCGGCTTGCTTGAAGTACGCACAGCGCCGCTGCGCACGAACAGAGCGGAATAGATGAGGTGGCACATAAACTTCAGTCGACTGGAAACAGACATCTTGCACATGTCGAGGTAGCCGTGCCGTAGTTTTACGCCTGTTGAACTTGGGCCTTACCTGCGAATCTGCTGTCCAACACTCCTGCACGTTCGTTGCCAGCGTTTCCCCTGTTTTAGACCAACTATGTGAAGGGGCACGTAGGCATTAACGATATTCCAGAGGCGTAGAAAGAGAGCTTCGGTTCAAGCATTTTCAACAGTGCAAGGAGCCTGTGCGTGGTGGTGCCAGAACAGCTACAGCGACGGCTTTCCACTTTTCCAGGCACCTGAGGCCGCTGTGCCAGAAAGGGCTGTTGTCGTACAGATAGCAACTGCACCTGCGATTTGTGGATTCTCTTGGGACCAAAGAATCGATTTTGTTCAGTGCAAGCTAGCATATCCCCAGCCACTGTACATTGGGGCCAAACGCCAGGCGTACGGTGACCGTGCGTCGGTGACCTGTTGGTGTTCACGATGCTTGCTGGATTTCACTGACCTCAGAAGTGGACATACAGCGCAGTTCCAAACAATCAGGCTATGCACTGCTTTGCAGGTGGAACACATTTGGGATTCCTATCTAGGGTTTAAATAGCGTATGCAGGCGCTGGGCGCGTGCATATGCCGCACTGAATCACTGATACCAACAGTTCTCAGAGACGTGGCACGGTTCTGCTTGCTTGAGTGGAATATTTGCAAAACAAACCATCATTGGCCACCGTGTGCGCCGCACCCTTCGTCAGTGCGTGTTGCAGCGCTGAGCTTGTGACGCCCATGGTAGGTGGCGCCGCTGATGCCGCTGATGTTTGTTGTGACCTGCAGCGCAGCCAGCGGATGCCTGCGTAGCTGCGAGCACTGTGAGTGCAGCTTGCGGCTTGTGCCACCAAGAGACAATAAAAAAACCACCACCGCCGCCAGTGCATGCGGCCGCTGGAGGAGTTGCAATAGGAGCAAGTGCTGTTGCTGTTGGTGTTGGTAATGCTGGTTCATACTCGTGAGCAGGTAGTTGTAGTCCTACGGTCTCCTGAGAGCAAGAGGTGCCTTAGCGCCTGCTCAGCGCAGGGGCGGCCGTGGGATGCGGGTCGAGGAACGAGGAGATCAAGTGCAACATGGAATCGTCCGCCTAGCTCGGGGATGCGCGCTGCCAGCGATGCCTGCTTAATTGGGCACCAGCACTTGCATGCACAGTTACGGTTGCTGGCAGTTGCAGGGGAGCGGCGGATGTCGGTGATGCACCAGTGACTCATGCATGGAGTGTTTGGTGTGTTTTAGTGCAGCTGTGGCGGATGGGATGGAGCAGGTTGTGCCCACATGCGGCTTCCACACCAAGGAGAAAATGCATTGCCAGCAGCGTTCCCAGTCCCCGGCTCCCAGCCACAACATATGAGCCAAGCTGCGTTCACAGCAGCACATGCAGTGGCGCATTGCATACGCATTGTTGCATCGTGTCGGCTGGTGCGGCTTTGCCTGGCGTTTATGCCGCCGGCTTTACTTCTGCTTGCGTCCCCAGCCATGTGCTCCAATCGTGTGGCTGCATCCTCTGCTGCATGCTCACTTGCGGCAATTGGCGAACCACCTACCGCTTTCCACTCCTGCTTCGATCGACGTGTCACGATCATCACGGTCACCACCCACCCACCCCCAGAGCATCACTGTCCCGGTGCGGTTTAGCGCAGCTGTGGCGGATGGAGCAGGGGGCGCCCACACCAAGAACAGAAACAAAATCACGTTGTGAGTGCTTCGGCTTGCCGTCATGCTAGTCACTCTCCTCCATTCACCCTCCTCACCTGGAAGCGCCCGCTGTCAGGGAAGTGCTCGTACACCTGTCCAGCCACTGTGCATGAAGAACGCATCTGTGTGCGGGCCGTCCTGCATCACACATGCATGCATCCCATCCGCCCATGTGGCACTCATCTCTCATGGGTTCCGACATGCACGTGGGGCGGCATGTATGATGGCAGGCCACAAACCGCTGTTCTGCAAGCCGATTCACATGCTACATGGCACTCAAGTGCCCCGCGCCACGCACGCTCGGCAGTGGCGTGGTTGTATGAACCGCCGTACACCCCTCCGACGTATGGTATGGCACGCAGGGAGGGAGGTTGGTTTGACGCGCAAGAGTGACCCTCCCTGGTGGTATACCTGTCGTTTTTGCGGCGCGGGGCACTTGCAGCGTGCGGCATGCACAGCACAGTTGCCACATTTGCAAATCTGTTTGCATCTGCTGGTGCCTGCAGCTCCGAATGCAGGTAAGGGATGTGTTCTTATGAGCATAATCATGTTGCAGACACTGCAGGCATGGAGCTACATGATTTGATCATGCTACTGCCAGGTGAGGCACGCATGCAGCAAGCAGTGGCGCAAGCGTTGTTGCAGCAACTGGTGCACAGGCAAGCAACGACGGCATTCTGTGGCTGAATGCAGCATGTCCGCATGCGAGCAAGTGCATGTCAGGCTGAAAGCAGCGTGAGGATGCGCAAGGACCATGTTGTGACATCAACACTACCCCAACCCACACACGGCTGATCAGTCGTGCACTGAACCTCGCTCGGCAGCACTACTCATCCCATGACAGGGTAGACATTGTTACTGCTCTGCTCATTGTTACGCGTATGCTCACGAAGAGCCCATGAGGGCTGCTAGTGCTAGTTATGTGGGCACGCATGGCAGGGGCATGGTATGCATGGTGGCAGGACCGCCTGCATGCTCCATCCACGCCCCTTCTCTCGCTCCAATGCCATGCTCAGCTGGTGTTGAAGCAATTGTGACGCAGCACTGCACGAAGTCATCAGCCTGCTCGTACCGCCAGATCCTCTGATTTTCAGGTACACCGTAGCGTAATGCATCACAGGGGCCGTCATGTAGCTGAGTGCCACACACGCGAGTCCCATGCTGTACCAGAGTGGCGCCGCAGGCAGAGCATTTGTCTAATCTGTCAGTGCTGCATGTGACGCGGGCGGGTCTCGATATCAATGCGCATGCTCACATGATACTGAAATCATTGTAAGATGTGAACCAGCGGCGCACTTACGCTCCCTCTGCATGCACCACTGTGCTGCCAAGCGTGGAGGATCCGTTGGTGTACAATACAACGCCCGTGTACTTGGTCGCGGCCTTGAGCCCGCTCATTGTCACCTTAACCGTCCACCTCTTGCCCTGCTTGGCGTTCTCTGCGGCGGGTTGCGAGGTGACCTTGAAATTCGACGACTTGGCGGTTGTGTTCGTCACACGCCACTCGTACAGCGTGAAGTTGGAGCCCGCGATGGTGGCAGTGACGCGAGCCAACACCGCCAGCACGTACTTGCCGGGGTCTGGCAAGGCCCAAGTGAGCTCAACAGAGGTGCCGTTGCTTGACGTCACTTCACGTGAACTGGCGATAACCCCGGCGATAGGCCTACCGTCGTCGCCACTCTTCCACAAAAGAAGCTCAAACCGACTGCCCGGGTCAGTGTCGGCGTAATAGATTGCGTAGCGCAGGTACACGAGGGACTCCTCCTTGGTCACGTTGTAGTAGCGGCCCGTTCCATACCCTCGTGGGGGGTTGCTGAATGTCTGCACAAACACCAGCAGTAGTGCACACATCGAAGTTAAGACAGCTAGCCGGCCAGTGTCGACACGGAACCTAACAGCTCGGTTGCGACAACCGCACGCTTGAGGTGCAGTCGACTTTGGTGAATGCCGGGCAACGCCTACACGCATGCATATCGGCATATGCGCTCATCCATGGCCCCATGTGTGGGATGCAGCGCATACCCTAGTGCCAAGGAGCAAGCAAGCAATCAACAGTGCTCGCTCGTTTGTTCGCGTGTTAGGCGACCATGCAAGCATGTGCGCCCAAGGGCAGCAGGAGTGTGACCAAAATGTGCTGGCCCATGCGATTGGCATTATGGTAGCAGCTAACCTGAATTACTGTGGTCTGAGGTTGCTCTTGGGCATTTACAAATGCTGATGGTACGATCAGTACAGCAATACTGAGTGCCTGAAACGCCCAGCCAACCCCGTCCGATTAGTCCGGGTTCACCTCCCACAAAACGTTACACACCCACCATGCTGCACACTGGCATCAGCACCACAACTAACCACCACCATCGTCGCTCCCACCAACAGCCACCACTGCCTCATAATTCAGTATGTGCGGTGGTCTGGAGCGCAATGCGTGCTCCTCTGGCGCAAACACCTCGACGCATTCATAAGTGAAAGGTCGATACACATATATTTGCACATCTGACTAATCTGACAGTTGCAACCTGGTGCCCTTACCTTCCAGTAGTTCTCGCCCAGGAGATTGCCGCTGGTGTTAGACGCCGGCGCAACCAGGCCCAGTGGCATGACGCTGAACCTGGGCAGGTTCACGCCGAACTTGATGGGCAGCGACACAGTGGTCGATGCGCCCGCCTTGACGGATGTCTGCAGAAAACCCACTGCCGCCTCGCCCCACACGGGCTGGATCGAGATGGGGATCTTGACCTTCGTCGTGCCACTCGTCCAGGTCAGAGATCCGTGCACGTACTGCAGCGGGGCGTTCACCCTTAAGAAAGTCACCGTGAAGGTCTTGCTTGCTCCGGGTGCAAGTGTGATGGTGGACGGGCTCACCACAGCTTTAAGGCCCGTTAGACCGCTAATGCTGGCGGTGTATGTGGCGTTCTTCGTGCCGACCTTTGTGACGGTGCGCGTCACGACCCGGGACGAAACCAGCGCCCCAATGGCGATCGACGGCAGGTTGAGGTCGCTGGCATACGTGCAGATGAGGGGATGCTTGGCGGCCTTGCAGCGGGCGGCACACGTGGATGAGAAACTAGATTGCCCCTGGCCGCACAGGAACAGGTCCCAGTCCGCGGGCGAGGAGTCGTACACAAGGCCGGGGTTCATGGCAGCGGCGGGGTTCAGCTGGCCGGCGCCGCGGTCCAGGGGGGTATAGAGCGTATCATTGACGTTCTTTGATGCGGTTGTCATCAGAGCTGATTTGATGGCCATGGGGCTCCAATCAGGATGCGCCTGCTTGATCAGCGCGGCGATCCCTGCCACGTGCGGCGCTGATGCTGAGGCGCCGGATGCAAATATCGCTGATGGGTCAATTGATGCTGCAAGGATGCTGACACCAGGAGCCAAAATGTCCTGTATTGGAAGTATGCGGGCATGTTACCAAAGTGCGCATTTGGTGAGGAGTTGGGGTGGTGTCGTCAGGGGTTAGAGGTATCAATCCGAAGGGAGCATGCGCTTATGATGGGGTCCTGGTTGCTGCATTGTATTGTTGTACAGTAGCAGAATGACATACAGCTAGCAGACAGGCCGTGGACATGACAAGAGCTGTAACTGCCTTTAAACTCTCAGCCCAGGTCGCGTTAGCGGTCGCATGCATCCATGTTTGCAAGTACAACACTACATTGCCGGCCCCTGCAGTGACACCGTCGAGCCCTCCAAGCGCTCCACATAGCATCGCATCCAGTACTACCAACCAGTACTACCAGTACACATGTAGCATCCCCCCCAACATTCAGTACTACTAGTACTCGTACAAGCAGAAGGGACACGAGCGCTACACTCTCCAACATGTCAGTGGTACATGGAGGTCGAATCGCAGCATTATCAGATAGATACACGGATGCCAGATGGTACCGGGCTGTTTTGCACAGCCGATTCATGGCCCAGACGGCAACCTGCGGATTTGCAACATGCATGTGTGTTCTTTGCTTGTGCCCAGCCAGCTCACCGGCTTGAGGAGGTCGCTCCCAGCAACCAGCGAAGGGCCGCGGCTAGAGGAATCCGATACGTAGGGGTAGTAGGGGGCGGGGGAGGGGAGGCCGAGCGCATAGGGGGTGAAGCTAGCTACTGCGCTGCTGGCCTCGGCCACAGCTGCGCGTATGCGCGAGGCGCTGGCGAT